>JAGISJ010000078.1:0-45419 GCA_023375725.1 Nephotettix cincticeps
ATCTACTGGTTCTCGGTTGCTCTCAGGTAATAAAAAAATATTTGAAGACCTTGAGAAGAGAATTGCCCAAGACAAAGGAACTGAGTCAGCTCTTATCTTCAATTCAGGTTTTCAGGCCAATATAACAGTTCTTGCAAGCCTACTCGATCAATCAGTGCTTGGTGACAAACCTATTGTTTTTTTTTGATAAGTTAAATCATGCAAGCTTATATCAAGCTGTATTTTTGAGCAACGCTGAACTTGTACGATATCAACACAATGATGCAGATCACTTAAGCAGTTTACTTACAAAATTCAAAAATGACTTAAGACCAAAGTTCATTGTTACTGAAACAATCTTTGGTATGGATGGAGACATTGCACCAATAGAAAAAATTTTTGCTCTGAGCAAAGAACATGAAGCTTTTCTATATTTAGATGAAGCTCATGCAACAGGTATTGTTGGTCACAATGGGTATGGCTTATCTACCAGCATTAATCTTCAGGAAATTCCACATTTAATCTTAAGACCTGCTGCAAAAGGTAATTGAAAAAGTGATGTGATAGAGGTAGAAGAAGAATCAGCAGATTGAGTAAGGTAAAAAAATGAGCTTTAGCTACTACAACATGAAGAAACACCCAAGAAACTTTCGTAATATAACAGGTTTAACTATAGAGGAGTTCGAAAAGATGGTGAAAAAAGTGAGGTCTGAGTGGAAAAACCTTGAAAAACAGAAAAAGTGCCATGGTAGAAGATCACAACTACCAACTCTGGAAGATAAGTTATTTTGCGTAATTTTGTACTATCGCACTTACATAACACATAGATTTTTAGGGTGCCTGTTCAATATGCACAACGCAAATGTATATAGGTTACTGAAGAAAATAGAGCCATTACTTGCCAAGAAAGTTACTATAACAAAAGATAGAAGTATGACACCAGAAAAAATACTAAAGATTTTGGCTGATGTTACAGAACAGCAAATACAGAGACCTGAAGATAGTAAAAAACGGAAGAAGTCATATTCAGGAAAAAAAAGAACCAACACTATGAAAACTGAGATTGTTATCGAAGAAGATGGAAGAATTTTATCAGTGTCAAAGTCATATCGTGGTAGAATTAGTGATTTTCGTATACGGAAACAAGAAAAATATTTACCAACCAACAGCATAAAATATGCTGATTCTGGATATCAAGGTTGGCAAAAATTGCAAAGCAATTTTATAATTCCATATAAAAAGTATCGTAAAAAGCCATTAACTCCAGAGCAGAAAGAGCATAATAGAAGATTAGTATCATTTAGAATGAGAGTGGAAAATAAGATCCGTGAGATTAAGATATTTAAGATTATGGGTTCTGTCGCATCTATAAAGCGAAGTCAGTTTCATTTGTAGGAAAATAGAAAAGAAGTAATATAATCATCTTTAAAAAAGCAAAGATGTTGCGTATTAGTCCAAAATTATTGCCATATTTCAAAGGATTTAGCTTTTCAGCAGAGATAATAATGTTATCAGTATACATGAAGTGTCGATTTTCTTTGAGCTATCGAGATTTGGAAGAAATGATGAGTATAAGAGGAGCGAAAATTGATCATGCTACGCTACAAAGGTGGATTTGTGCCACTGATAGATGAAGAGGTGAGGAAAAGGAAGAAGCAGGTTGGCAGTAGCTGGAGAATGGACGAGACCTACATAAAATTAAACGGTAAATGGGTTTATCTATACAGAGCACTAGATAGTCTCGGCAATACTGTAGACTTTCTGCTGTGTACTCGTAGAGACAAGTCTGCAGCACTTGCATTCTTTCGTAAAGCCTTTAGAAGGAATAATCTTCCTGAGAAAGTAGTAATTGATAAAAGCGGCAGTAATATTGCTGCTCTTGATGACTTGAATACGGAAATTCCTGAACCTTATAGAATCACACGGTTTTTCAAGTAAGATATCTAAATAATATTGTTGAACAAGATCATAGATTTATCAAAAAATTAATAAAACCAATGCTTGGGTTTAAAAGCTTCCATTCTGCAAAGATTACCATCACAGGGGGATGTTCAAAAAAGTGTGTCAAACCGAGAAATAAAATATAATTGAGATAAAAATGGAGGTTTGACATGAGTCAAAGAATAGCAAATAGAACTACTGGTTTGGTAGATTATAAAGAATTAGAAACAAATATCTTGTCGTCTATAAGAGAAGGTAGACCATTAATGGGAAAAGACGGTGCATTAACGCCATTTGTAAAAAGGCTACTTGAAGCAAGCTTGGAGGGTGAAATAGAACATCATTTATCTACTGAAAGCGAAGAAAACAATCGTAGAAACGGAAGGAATGGAAAAACTTTGAAGACAAGTGCAGGTTCATTTGAACTATTGACACCAAGAGACAGAGAGGGAAGTTTTGAACCACAGATAGTGAAAAAAAGGCAAACAAGCCTACATCCAGAACTTGAAACAAAGGTCTTGAACATGTTTGCAAGTGGGGTGGGATACAGAGATATAGCATCATATGTGGAAGAAATTTATGACCATAAAATATCTGCAGCAGAGATATCTGGAATTACAGATAAATTACTACCTATAATCAATGAATGGCGTAGTCGTCCACTGCAATCAGTATATCCAATAGTATTTATGGATGGGATGTTTTTTAAAGTAAAAGAAGACGGTCGCTGTGTAAGTAAGTGCATGTATAACATATTAGGAATAGACCAAAATGGCAGAAAAGAAGTACTGGGTTTTTACTTAGCAGAAAGCGAGGGAGCTAGCTTCTGGTTAGGCGTATTAAATGACTTGAAAGAGAGAGGAATAGAAGACATTTTGATAGCTTGTGTCGATGGCCTAAAAAGCTTTCCTGCAGCTATAAATAGCGTATTTCCTAATGTGGAAGTACAGCTATGTGTAGTGCATCAAATAAGGAACTCTCTGAAATACGTATCGAGCAAAGATGTAAAAGTTTTTATGAATGATTTGAAAAAAATATACCGTGCTACAAGTAAAGAAATTGCAGAAAATTATTTGCTTGAGCTAGAGGAAAAATGGGGCGAAAAGTATCCATTAGTTGTGAAATCTTGGCAGAACAATTGGGAAAGTTTATCCGGTTACTTCAAGTATTCAGGTCCTGTTAGAAGGCTAATTTATACCACTAATCCCATCGAGGGGCTACACAGGCAAATTAGGAAATTTACCAAGACCAAGGGTGCATTCACTAGCATAAATGCCTTGTACAAGCTGGTATATTGTGCTATAAGAAAGGTGGAGGAAAAATGGACGATGCCTGTACATGATTGGGCATTATCTATATCTCAACTCGATATTTTTTTCCCTAGTAGATTAAAAATTGAGTTGAACTAAAAATTCGGTTTGACACACTTTTTTGAACATCCCCCATCACAGGCATAGAAAATATTCGTATGATTCAAAAAAGACAAATTATTAAAGCTAATGATAATGGTTCTACTTTTGAAAATTTTGCTATGTTAATGGCTCTATAACTCTCATAATTCCAGTTTTTACAATCTTCTTGTACTACAATTTATAGATGCGACAGAACCGTTCAGCTTTCTTCATCACTTCTTTTTCCACTTCTCCAGCAACTATTGTTCAGTTCACTGATCCACAATCCTTCCCCCTTAAATGGTTATTGCACACATAATATCGATACCTTTTATTCTCTTTTTTCGTATACGTTAGTGTCATATTTATACCACAGCTCTTGCACTTAATTATTCCCCTAAGTAGCGCTTCCTCATATTTTGCTTTTCTATCAACTATGTTTTTTTAAAAATTTTTTATTTGTGTAATTCTATAACTTTGTTCAATCATATGGGCAATAAAAACCCGTTTGTCGTAGAAATAGAATTTTATGTCAAACAGCTACTGCCTCAATGAATATGTGCTTTAAGTCTGTGTGAGCGTACTTATTCACAATATTCATTAACCCATTTCAGTTACTGCTGTGTAAATTTTTAAATATGCAAATTAATTGCTTCTTTAAGCCTGGCATTGGCAATAACTATAATTTTACGCATTAGAGCTGTTATAGCTACCATCTTCTTCTTGCCACTTTCAACAAGCTTAGAATAAAAGGCACCAAGTGCAGATTTGGACTTTGCAGCAGCCATTGCAGCCGTAAAAAGCTTTCTACGGACATTACTTCTACCACCCGTTATTCTTCTGTAGCCAATAGTTTTTCCACTTTCTTTTGGATGCGGTGCAACTCCAGCGAGACTTGCAACTTCTTTTTTGTGATCATTGGTTGCGCTCTTACAATGAGACCAGGCCTCACTCAGGTAAATATTGCTATGCCTATGCAGACTTTTCTTGATAGCAAACACATTGCTTTTCAGAAAAATATTAGTAACGTTAAACAAGAGACTGATATTAGTTTTAACTACCTCAATTCTTCTGTCAGTTAATTTATGCCTGTCAGATTAAGTTGTGTCTAGTACAATTTAGCCATGCCTATATCAGTAATTTTGTTAAGCAAATAACACTTGAGCTCTCTCACGATTAACCTCAGATTTGTTTCTAAAACTAAACCAAAATGTTTGCTTCAGTCGCGAGAAAAAACTTTCTATATAAGATCTCTTCCCATAATTTATCTCTTTTTTCCACCTCTTCATACCATCTTCATCATATGACTTTATGAGCTTGATTGTAGAATTTCTCTCATCCATATAATCCAACTTTGGATGCTCTACTGCATTATTTTGCGGAGGAATCCTTGTCTTTATGTCAAGCTCATCGCACAGTTTGTATAACTTCTTTCGATCTGTCTTCATATAGTGTGCTTATATTATATTAACATCAATCCTTGCAATAAGATCACATGCTCCATAGTGGTCAGAATAAACTCCACCACTGTATTTTGCTGCTATAACTTTTTTGCTACCTATCTCTAGCATTACATCTTGTTTGCTCATAGCGGCGATACTTTCTATCTGTACCATTTGCCTTGCTATGACCTGGAATATTATTGTACTATCTATGGCAATCTCAATATCTTCTGTATTATTTTTATCATGTCTTCAATTTTGATGTTAAGTTTTTTAAGCCTTCTTGAGGCCTGTAATAACTTGCAAGTTTTGCTCAAGGTACCCTGCTATAAATCCCGCTGTTTGTCTCAGACCTATTCTAAATAAATAAGTTATTATGTGAACCAGAATCACGACCTTATCGCTATAAATATAGTTGCCAACAGCCATTTTTGGAACTTTTTCGTACCAATTTTCTATGGCATCATTGACGTAATAAAAAATATTTACCCTCTCTTGGAGAAATTTGTTATATTCATGGCAGTTACTGACTCTCATTTTTTGCGGCATATTTTTCTTTAGTAGGTTAAATGCTTGTCTTATAGTGAATTTTGTCAGTAACTGCCAGCTCTTTTTATTTGACCTATGCAACAAAGCCCACTGGAGGCTTTGTTGCATAGCTAGTGTTGGTTGAGGTTATTGTAAGGAGAAAAGCTTATGGTTACTAACGCATTTTGTTGTAAAATAGGCATTTTTCAAACAAGTATAACTTATGCCACAAAAAATGAGAGTAAGTAACCAAAGAGAATATAATGAGTTTCTAAAAAAAGAGGAAATGTTTTTCATTTTGTTAATCAAGCCATAGAAAATTGGTATGAAAATAGTCCAAAAGTTGCAGGTGGCAATAACACTTATAGTGATAAAGTTGTAATTTTAATACACATAATAGTTCATCTTTTTAGAATTGGCTTGAGACAAGCTGTAGGTTTTGTAAAAGGTTATATGGTACAAATAGGCAAAAAACTTAAGATTATCAGCTATACACAAGCTTCCAGAAGATTTAAAAAGCTTAATTTGAAGATTGATGACCATAGAAGCAATAAAGATGATCTGGAAAATGTTGAAATTGCCGTACTAGAGTTAGTATCTACAATAATAACGGTGGGCATAGTAAGCTTAATATTCGAAAAAGAAAATACAGTGGTTATGGTCAAGTAAGAAAATTACATGTTATTTTAAACATAAATGATAAGAAAGCAATAAGCATCTAGTGGTGTTGCTGTAGACTATTTGCCGGTCTGCGATATGTTAGAAGAAGTCAGTGATAAATATAACATTTGTTCTATTCGAGCAGATGCGGCTTATGATATAAAAAGTGTGTATAAAGAATGCAGAAAATACAATATTGTGCCTATTATTCGCCCTAGCTAAAATTTGTTTAGCTGACTACTTATCAGAAAGAAACAAGTATATTAGTAGAATTAGGTCATATGAGAATTATGAAGATGGTATTAATGAATGGAAGAAAAAAGTTAAGTATGGAGCACGGTCTTATATTGAAGTCTTTTTCTATAGGTTGAAGCAAATATTTGGGTTTGGCTTGGAAAATAAATCAGAGGTAAATCGTGAAAAAGAGCTGTTAATTAAGTGCTACTTACTGAACAAATTTACTGATATTGGTATGGCTAAATTTAAATTAGCTGCGTAAGTTCATTGTGATTTACATGCCTATCAGTGCTATGCAACAAAGCCTTTTTTCCATAAGATGGTACAAGCCTCCACCTTCTAGGTGGAGAAACTTTAGTTTGTCAATGTCATAACTGTACTTTATAAAGTATAGTTATGACGGAATATGACAAAGGAAAACACACTGTATTTTATCATAGGTACCATATAGTCTGGATTACAAAATATCGGTACAGAGTATTAACTAAGGCTATGAAGGAGAGAATACGAACAATCATAGCAGAAGTATCTGAAGAAATGGGGATTAAGATAGAAAACGGAGTAATATCATCAGATCATTTACATTTATTCGTAGTAATACCTCCTCATATAGCTGTGAGTGATTTTGTTCAAAGAGCCAAAGGCAGGTCTTCACGCAAAATTCAACAAGAATTTCCAGAGCTAAATAAAATGTACTGGGGAAAGCGTTTTTGGGGAAGAGGATACTTTAGTGCTACCAGCGGACATATCACAGATGAAGTCATTAATGAGTACATCAATAAACATACAGATGCACATCAGCCTCATTCTATATCTAGTATAAGATTGGAGTAGCTTTAGCTTCTCACCGCGCTTCCAGCGCTATATCCAACCTTTCGGCTCTCAGCCGATAGTGGTTGAGTTATCGGAGTGCAACTTTCTTAAAGCATGATGTAGAGCTGTATCCCCACTTTCATCTTGATAGTCAATTTTATTTTTATGTAAAAAGCAATCAAAAATCTTTTCATGAAAATCCCATTCAACAATTTTATTTAAAGCATAACTTGAAATGGTTCTGTCGCATCTATAAATTGTAGTACAAGAAGATTGTAAAAACTGGAATTATGAGAGTTATAGAGCCATTAACATAGCAAAATTTTCAAAAGTAGAACCATTATCATTAGCTTTAATAATTTGTCTTTTTTGAATCATACGAATATTTTCTATGCCTGTGATGGTAATCTTTGCAGAATGGAAGCTTTTAAACCCAAGCATTGGTTTTATTAATTTTTTGATAAATCTATGATCTTGTTCAACAATATTATTTAGATATCTTACTTGAAAAACCGTGATTCTATAAGGTTCAGGAATTTCCGTATTCAAGTCATCAAGAGCAGCAATATTACTGCCGCTTTTATCAATTACTACTTTCTCAGGAAGATTATTCCTTCTAAAGGCTTTACGAAAGAATGCAAGTGCTGCAGACTTGTCTCTACGAGTACACAGCAGAAAGTCTACAGTATTGCCGAGACTATCTAGTGCTCTGTATAGATAAACCCATTTACCGTTTAATTTTATGTAGGTCTCGTCCATTCTCCAGCTACTGCCAACCTGCTTCTTCCTTTTCCTCACCTCTTCATCTATCAGTGGCACAAATCCACCTTTGTAGCGTAGCATGATCAATTTTCGCTCCTCTTATACTCATCATTTCTTCCAAATCTCGATAGCTCAAAGAAAATCGACACTTCATGTATACTGATAACATTATTATCTCTGCTGAAAAGCTAAATCCTTTGAAATATGGCAATAATTTTGGACTAATACGCAACATCTTTGCTTTTTTAAAGATGATTATATTACTTCTTTTCTATTTTCCTACAAATGAAACTGACTTCGCTTTATAGATGCGACAGAACCGGTTCTGTCGCATCTATAAAGCGAAGTCAGTTTCATTTGTAGGAAAATAGAAAAGAAGTAATATAATCATCTTTAAAAAAGCAAAGATGTTGCGTATTAGTCCAAAATTATTGCCATATTTCAAAGGATTTAGCTTTTCAGCAGAGATAATAATGTTATCAGTATACATGAAGTGTCGATTTTCTTTGAGCTATCGAGATTTGGAAGAAATGATGAGTATAAGAGGAGCGAAAATTGATCATGCTACGCTACAAAGGTGGATTTGTGCCACTGATAGATGAAGAGGTGAGGAAAAGGAAGAAGCAGGTTGGCAGTAGCTGGAGAATGGACGAGACCTACATAAAATTAAACGGTAAATGGGTTTATCTATACAGAGCACTAGATAGTCTCGGCAATACTGTAGACTTTCTGCTGTGTACTCGTAGAGACAAGTCTGCAGCACTTGCATTCTTTCGTAAAGCCTTTAGAAGGAATAATCTTCCTGAGAAAGTAGTAATTGATAAAAGCGGCAGTAATATTGCTGCTCTTGATGACTTGAATACGGAAATTCCTGAACCTTATAGAATCACGGTTTTTCAAGTAAGATATCTAAATAATATTGTTGAACAAGATCATAGATTTATCAAAAAATTAATAAAACCAATGCTTGGGTTTAAAAGCTTCCATTCTGCAAAGATTACCATCACAGGCATAGAAAATATTCGTATGATTCAAAAAAGACAAATTATTAAAGCTAATGATAATGGTTCTACTTTTGAAAATTTTGCTATGTTAATGGCTCTATAACTCTCATAATTCCAGTTTTTACAATCTTCTTGTACTACAATTTTATAGATGCGACAGAACCATTTTACTTGCCTTAGGTGATTAGAGTTTACATTTCTAGATTAAATAATATTTTAACTATAAAAACGGCTTTTTACGTAATATTTCATATGTTTTAAAGCCTTGTTTTTATGTTATTATAAGTGTAGATTTTAATATTAAAAGTAATATGGTAAATATTGACATAAAAAAACAGCTAACAAAATTTTTCATATATATCACCGGTCTTCCAGGAAGTGGTAAACTTTCTACAGCAATAGTATTATCTAGTATGATAAATGCACTAATTGTAAGTGGATTTGAATATAATCAAACTTCCAAAGAAGTTCAAAATAGAATATATAACATTGTGCAGGTTATGCTTCAGGCAGTAGAAGCCTATCCAATTGATTCAAAAAATTATATATTTCTTGATGACTTAATGAAAAATAATAATGACAACATAACAATATATAACTCAATAGTAGAACTTAGTAAAAAAATGAGCACAAAAATCCTTCCCATAGTACTTAGGTGCAATCCATTGATATTACAAGAGCGTACTATATTAAAAAAGCAAAGAAAAAATAGGAAGGTTACCAATATAAATAGTATTAAATTTAGAGCGGAAAATTTATTTGTGCCACCAAATGCTATAGAGATAGAAAATTCAAATATGAGTATAAAAGAAGTAGCAGAAGAAATAGTAAGTCAGATGTACAAACTTGGCCAAATTAATAGTGTTTACGCAATAGGCAACGATTTCATATACTGAGGCTCATTTAAATATAGAGCCTCAACACCATTTAATTTTTGTTTATTTTTTAGTCTATAACGGACTAATAGCCCTGCATGGCTAGCATTTAACTCTGGTAAACTGCAATCCATATATGTAATGCAGTCCGTTTCAGGCTGAAGTTCACTTACTACAGCAGGATTTGATAGCGGTAACAAATTGAAATCAAATAACTGTGTATAAAACTTTTGATCATCTTCGATTATAGCTTTAATATTTTTTTTGCTATTTGCACAAAGTAGCGATATTGCATATGCTTGAGCTTCCAGCTCACTAACCCCATATAACGGCTTATTTGTAGCAAGATTTATACCTTGTGCAGTTGATATACCAACTCTGATTCCAGTAAAACTTCCTGGTCCAACTATCACTGCTAAATGGTCTATTTTATCGTAGCTGTAATTATGCTTATCAAACAAAGTATTCAGTATTTGAAAAAATGATTCTGCATGACTATTGTTTGCAGAATTGCGTTCTACAAAACAATTACCATCGTAATCAATTACTGCTATTGAACTACCAGCACCTACAGTATTAATTGCTAGAATGGACATCACTTAAGCTTATCATAGAGCTTTGTAAACATCATAGTGAACGCACCGTTACCCATAACATTTGCTGAAGTTATTATTGGGTCAAACACTATATACAATGCTGTAATTAATGAAAGCATCTCTGGGGAGAATTTAAGATACTTCTCAAGAACGGGCAACATTACCATAATCCCTCCCGCTGGAACTGCAACAATAGCAAATTTAAATAACAGAAAGTAGAGAAGGAAAGTCACATAGTCTGTTGCAGACAATGCACCACCAAAAGTCATTATCATTGATAGTATTATAATAAAAAAGCAATCACCTACTAAATGAAAGCTAGCAGTTATTGGCACAACAGACGATGCTATATCATGCTGCTTTACATTTTTTTTGCTTCCTTCAAGAGTAAGCGGCATAGCTATATTACTAGACATTGTGCTCATTGCAGTAATAAATGCTGGTATCATATTACCTATACTAGCTATCCAGCTTGTGATCTTGAACGAATTTGCTGCTCCATATAAGAGAAAAACATAAAGGTAGGTTGCAGATGATATAATAATAAAAATTATTGAGTAATCCTTAAATATTATGGGTAAAACCTGATCATGTTCCATTTTTAAAGCAAGACCAAGTACAAACATTGGAATAATTGGCGTCAAAAATGTCTTCAAAATAAAGAGAGTTAAATCTAACATTTTGTTCGAGAGCTCTTTGCTTTTTTTTGGTAATATTGTGGACACTAATATGCTTAACACAAATCCACAAGCAAGGGCATAAAAATTAGAAAGCAATGCAGGTATCCTAAATGACCATAAAGGAACAATTGTTTCTTCATATGTTATATCTTGTATTGAATAAGTGTTTTGTGTGATGAAATGCCCAACAGAATAAGCTATTAAACTTGAAGCTAGATTCGACAAGAAAATCGTTATAATAAGTAATAATATAAACTTTATAGCCGACTGCTTAAGATTGTTAACACTACTAAAGATTAATGCAAAAACAATAAAAGGCATTATAAATAGTAAGATCTCTTTTATACTAAGGCTTATTGAATACAAGAAGGTTTTCACTTCCATTGGAACTAGATGACCAAAAAATACAACCGAAGTGATAACAGCAAGTAAGGTTAGTAATTGTAACATATTCTAATATAGCGATATCCTATGGAAATACATATGATAAATTAGCTGCTAAGTAAAGTAAAACTGCCTAAAATATTTGCATTACCTTCTAGTACTTGAATGAGATTTCAAATTACAACGTTTCCACAAAGTATATAATTAACATCCACACCTTTGGTCAAGTTCCATTCACGCTTTATTACATTATATTCCATACCAGTCATATCTTGTAGTGTTACATTGTTTTCCCTTAGATGATTTGCAATTTCTGATGGCTTGAGAAATTTATTCCAATTATGTGTGCCTTTTGGCAGCCAGTTTAATATGTACTCTGCGCCGACTATTGCAAGACAGAAGGATTTAATAGTTCTATTTATCGTCGATATAAAAATTAGCCCTTCTGGCTTCAACAGCTCTATTGCTTTTTTCATGAAAAACTCTAAATTATCGACATGTTCAACCACTTCCATCAACAAAACCACGTCATACTTCTTGTCATTGCTTAGCTCTTCAATGCTAGTGTGTGTGTATTCTATATTTAACCCTACTTTCTTCGCATGCGACTGTGCCACTTTTATGTTTTCCTCACATACATCTATTCCCGCAACGCTAATACCAATACGCGCCATTGACTCTGACAAAATGCCACCACCACAACCAACATCGAGCAATGATAGTTCTTTTAAATCGCATTTTTTTAATTCTTTTATTTTCTCAACGATGTATGATACTCTCACAGGATTCATCATGTGCAATGGCTTGAACTTGCCATTCTCATCCCACCATTCACCTGCTATTTTAGCGAATTTTGATATTTCATCTTCATTATAAGTTTTTGTGGTTTTTTTCTTGCTAATATTGCTAAGTTTATCAAGGCGTTCTTTATGTCTACTTTCTTTTGAAAATTCTGTTTCGAGGAATTGTTTGACTATGTCTTTTGCTAATCCACTCGCAGTAAACCCTGCACCAAGACACAGTATATTCGCGTTGCCATGCTCGCGAGCTAATTTTGCGATCTCAACACTATTACATAAAGCAGCGTAGATTCCTTCAAAACGATTTGCCACAGTACTCATGCCCAAACCTGTACCGCAAATTAATATTCCATAATTTGCTTTTTTGTTTGTTATATCTTCTACAACTTCAGCAGCATAGTCAGGGTAGTCTACACTCTTTTGTTCAGCAGTGCAGCCACGGTCTATCACTGTATAATCTAAAGTTTCCAAGTAAGCCTTTATTTCTGATTTTAGTTCATAACCTGCGTGGTCTGAAGCAACTGATATCACATCTGACATATAAGAAATTGCAACTTAAGGGTATTTATATGGGTAATTTATTTTGAGCTTTTTGTCAAGCTCTCCTGATCTTTCTGAATAAATTTCGAGTCAGATATGCATAAATTCTATATAATTTTTATCCTACCACTACTCATTCGGTAAAATGGATCATATAGATATTATAAAGTCAAAATTATTGTTGTCCGACATAGTAGGAAAAAAAGTTAGGTTAATAAAAAGAGGAGATAGTTTTGTTGGACTCTGCCCATTTCATAACGAAAAAACTCCATCTTTTTCGGTCAGCAATGTTAAGGGCTTATATTACTGTTTCGGTTGCTCAGCTCATGGTGATGCGTTTGAATTTATTTCACAAACTGAGGGCTTAAGTTTTAAGGAAGCGTTGGAAAAATTGGCATCTGTTGCAGGTGTTGAGTTACCCAAAAACCTCAGCTTTGCTAAAGAAAATGACAAACTGTTTTCAGCACTGAATTTAGCTGCAAGTTGGTTCGCGCAGAAAAATCGAGGTGTTATGGCTTATTTAAGGCAGCGCAAGATCTCACTCAAAATCATAGATAAATTTAAGATAGGTTATGCACCAAGTTCTGGCTTGAAGGAATATTTGAACTCCTCTGGTATTAAAGACGAGATTTTGATCGATGTTGGGTTAATAAATAAGAATTTTCGTGATTATTTCTATGATCGGCTGATATTTCCTATACACAACATCACGGGCAAAGTTATTGGTTTTGGCGGACGTGCGCTGAACTCTGAGCAACAGCCGAAGTATCTAAACAGCCCAGAGAGTCAGCTCTTTAAGAAAAGAGAAAATTTATATGGATTAAACTTTGCTTTGAGTGAAATACGCAAAAAACAGCATCTATTTGTTGTTGAAGGATATATGGATGTAATAGCACTACATCAAGCGGGAATTAGCAATACAGTTGCTCCGCTTGGTACCGCAATTTCTGCAGAGCAGATAAAAAATCTTTGGAAACTTGCTAAAGAAATTTCTATCTGTATGGATGGCGATAGTCCTGGATGTCATGCTGCTATTCGAATTGCAGAACTTGTTCTGCCGATACTGGAGCCTGGATACACATTGAAGTTCGTGACTTTGCCAAGCAACAAGGACCCATACGATATATGTAATGAACTAGAATATAAGACGGAAGATGTACTATCCGCTTTTAACCGCTCAACAGAACTGCACTCTGAATATTTATGGCATCACATAATTGGTAGCAATTTGCAAAATTATGAAAAATTTGCTCCGGAAAAATATTCAATTCTTGAGCACAAGTTCATGAAATATGTCAATGCTATCGGTAACAGCAGTATTAGAAGGTATTATAGAGATTATTTTTACAATAAGGTCAGTGAATTAAGAAGAAACTTTAAAAAGCTGATTTTTAATAGCAAAGCAACAAAAGGTGAGTATCTTTACAATAAATCTCCAGAGCTAATTGAAGCAGAGCAAAATCAGGCCATAATTTTGCGTATAGCCGTAGAATTTCCTGAAATCTTGAACCGTCCTATATTTTTTGAGCAATTTTCTCATTTCGAATTTACTAATGAGATGAAAAAATTACAACAGTGCGTAATTAATATGGTAACTAATGAGAGCAACTTTAATAAAGAAATTCTGCTACAGGAGTCTAGTGTTATAAAGTTTATATTTGAAAAAACTAGCGTACTAAATAGTCAATTAAGTGAGAAGAGATCGGCAGAAACTGTTTGGAATAACATAGTATTACGGAAAGAATTAAATGTATTACAAGAAGAAAAAATTAAAGCAAGGCTGGGCGGTAATTTTGACTTAGAGGAAAGGCTAATAGAACAAATAAAGCAAATAGAGGATAGTATACAAGAAATGCAAATGGAATTTATTCAAAAGTAGATGGCTTAAGATGTTCAAAATTATTAGAAAAACACTGTATTAGTATTTGCTTAAAATAGCTTATTCTAGTATATTTCTGGTTTGTTCAACTACGATAAGTGTTTTCATTTCTTCCTCTTATTATCTTTCTAGCCTTATACCTTGGAAGTGGTATTTATTTTTCTTTTATCGGACTTGGTAATCCTCTTCATCAAATTTCACCGTTAGTTTGCTTATTACCAGCATTATTTTTTGCTATTCTATTCAATAAAAACAAAATTCAGCATAGCGTTGATACTCTTATAAAAGGTATGGGGAATAAAACTACTCTTACCGTGTGTTTGATTTTTCTCCTTGCTGGGGCATTTTCTACTGTTACTCAATCGCTTGGTAGTATAAATGTTATTGCTAGCTTAACTATTTGCTTTCTTCCAGCACAATTATTACTTCCTGGAATGTTTTTAATTTCTGCGTTTATTGCAAGTGCAATAGGCACATCAATCGGAGTTATTGCACTTATAACACCAATAGCTGTGAATCTAGCACAAAATGGAGCTTTTGATTGTGCGGTGGGCGTTGGAGCTGTGATAGGTGGGTCTATGTTTGGCAGCAACCTTTCAATGATATCTGACACTACTATTGCTGCTACTTCTTCACAAGGAGCTTCAGTAAAGGATAAAATAAAACTCACTTTCAAGACAGGATCTGTTACAGGTCTTATAATACTTATTTATCTAGTAATAATTTCAAATAGTACAGAAGTTGTTTCTATCTCAAGTCTGAATTATTTATCCATAGTCAAAATTATCCCTTATATATCTTTAATAATTATGGGTTTATTTGAAATAAACACTCTGGTAACATTAGCTATTAATATGGTTATTGCTGGGATATTAGGAATAGCTTTTTTTGATTATTCTCTTATTGAATATTCTCGTGACATATATAGGGGTTTTTATAAGATGAATGAAGTAATGATATTTATTCTCTTCAGTAGTGGATTAAGCCACTTAATGTACGAATACAGTCAGAAAAAGATAGATATATTCACCGATAAGGTGAATATGACAAAAACTCAAGCTGAATTTATGATTGCGGGAATATCATCTCTGTTTACTATTTTAGTTTCCAGCAATGTTGTTGCTATTTTATTAACTAGTAATATTGCTAAAAGGCTTGCGCAAAGATATAACATTGCACCACACCGTAGTGCGTACTTATTAGAGATATTTACTTCTATCACAAAAAGTATCTTACCTTATGGTTCTCACGTATTACTAGCAAGCAGCATTGCCTCTCTTTCACCTATTGCTGTACTAACAAAAGTATATTATTGTTTTGTTTTTGCAGCAGTTGCAATAAGTGAAATAGTTATTAATGGCAGGCGTTATGCGGTTACAACTTCTCAACTATCATAAATATACCACCAACTCTTTCTGTGAGCTTCGTGCAAATTGTGCTATGCTGCAAAGTTAAGCCACATTCATATATAAATTAATCTGTTGTTGCTAAACCTTCATTTTCACAACTCATTTTTCTACAAATTTTCACTCAATTTGTTAATAAATTGACAATTATTACAATATTTGCTAAAATGTTTATATGTCAGTACCGTGCTTTCATAAAGATGTGGTATTAGTGGTATAATCAAAAATGTATAAAAATAGTGGAGAAACAAATGCCTGATTATTATGAAATATTAGGAGTAAAAAGAGATGCTACTCACGATGAGATAAAAAAAGCATATAACAAATTGGCACTTAAGCTTCATCCAGATAAATTGCATAAGGAAGCGCAAGAGTTAGATAGGTTAAAGAAAAAAAAGAAGGACGGAAAGCTACTATCGCAGTCGGAAGAAGAGCGACAAGCTCAGCTTGAAGAGAGATTGACAAAATTCAAGCAAATATCAGTAGCATATCAAGTGTTATTTGACCAAACAAACAAAGCCTGGTACGATAGGGGAGAGGATTTTACTCAACCACTATCGGCTGAGAGCCGAAAGGTTGGATATAGCGCTGGAAGCGCGGTGAGAAGCTAAAGCTACTCCAATCTTATACTAGATATAGAATGAGGCTGATGTGCATCTGTATGTTTATTGATGTACTCATTAATGACTTCATCTGTGATATGTCCGCTGGTAGCACTAAAGTATCCTCTTCCCCAAAAACGCTTTCCCCAGTACATTTTATTTAGCTCTGGAAATTCTTGTTGAATTTTGCGTGAAGACCTGCCTTTGGCTCTTTGAACAAAATCACTCACAGCTATATGAGGAGGTATTACTACGAATAAATGTAAATGATCTGATGATATTACTCCGTTTTCTATCTTAATCCCCATTTCTTCAGATACTTCTGCTATGATTGTTCGTATTCTCTCCTTCATAGCCTTAGTTAATACTCTGTACCGATATTTTGTAATCCAGACTATATGGTACCTATGATAAAATACAGTGTGTTTTCCTTTGTCATATTCCGTCATAACTATACTTTATAAAGTACAGTTATGACATTGACAAACTAAAGTTTCTCCACCTAGAAGGTGGAGGCTTGTACCATCTTATGGAAAGTCAACAAACTTGTAAGAGGGAATCGTCGTGGGAAGAAAAAATTAGAAAGTTTTATGAAAAAGTAGATGAATTAGATAAAGCAATGCATGAGCTAAAAAAAAAGCAACTTAAAGCTGAGGCAAAAAATGGATCAAATAGAAATTTTGAACAAAATAAATAATATATATTTTCAGAAATATGCTGAGTTAAAAAAAGAACAAAAAGCAAAGCTACCCAAGGGGATTGAACAAACAAATGAGACAGGCGAAGCTAAAGAGAATGAAGGATTCGAAGAGGTTAAAAAAGTAGAACTCAAACCTGAATATATATTCACTATTCTGAAATTGTTGAGAGAGATCCAGTTAGGCAACCTTGAGTATTGTAGCTCTACAATAAAAGAAGTTACAATTGCTGCTGATGACATTGTATATCTAGTGCAAATTGCTATTGCGTACGATCATATAGAAATTTTCGAGCTCTTATCTGAAAAAAGAACAAAAGTATCACTAAATGATGATTTAAGTAATGCTAGCAAATGTGGCTCTGAAAAGATTTTACACTTCCTTTGGTTCTGTCGCATCTATAAAACGAAGTCAGTTTCATTTGTAGGAAAATAGAAAAGAAGTAATATAATCATCTTTAAAAAAGCAAAGATGTTGCGTATTAGTCCAAAATTATTGCCATATTTCAAAGGATTTAGCTTTTCAGCAGAGATAATAATGTTATCAGTATACATGAAGTGTCGATTTTCTTTGAGCTATCGAGATTTGGAAGAAATGATGAGTATAAGAGGAGCGAAAATTGATCATGCTACGCTACAAAGGTGGATTTGTGCCACTGATAGATGAAGAGGTGAGGAAAAGGAAGAAGCAGGTTGGCAGTAGCTGGAGAATGGACGAGACCTACATAAAATTAAACGGTAAATGGGTTTATCTATACAGAGCACTAGATAGTCTCGGCAATACTGTAGACTTTCTGCTGTGTACTCGTAGAGACAAGTCTGCAGCACTTGCATTCTTTCGTAAAGCCTTTAGAAGGAATAATCTTCCTGAGAAAGTAGTAATTGATAAAAGCGGCAGTAATATTGCTGCTCTTGATGACTTGAATACGGAAATTCCTGAACCTTATAGAATCACGGTTTTTCAAGTAAGATATCTAAATAATATTGTTGAACAAGATCATAGATTTATCAAAAAATTAATAAAACCAATGCTTGGGTTTAAAAGCTTCCATTCTGCAAAGATTACCATCACAGGCATAGAAAATATTCGTATGATTCAAAAAAGACAAATTATTAAAGCTAATGATAATGGTTCTACTTTTGAAAATTTTGCTATGTTAATGGCTCTATAACTCTCATAATTCCAGTTTTTACAATCTTCTTGTACTACAATTTATAGATGCGACAGAACCCTCTTTGCGATATGAAAATATGTACGGTACTCGCGCAAATATTCCAGCAACATCAGTAGACGATCCCCCATACACTGTTTATTTGGTTTACCTCCTTTGGCTTTTTTCTTAACTTCTTCCTCTATTAGAATTTCTTTCATTCTTTTGAATGTACTATGTTTTATTCCTGTTAGCCGACGAAACTCCTCATTTCCCAACCTGCTTATTTTTTCAAATCTCATTATACCTACTATTTTACCCTTGGTATATTGTAACCTTTAATATAGTTATGCAAGAGGTCTTACCAATTCCCATTACACAGAGGGCAGATAGACAATAATGGAAAAAAAAGCCATACTGAAATAAGTGAAGTAGTTGAGGTTTAAATGGCATTAAAATCAAAATTTTTGGATGAAAAAGTAGTGGAATCAGCAAGAAAAATGCTGAAGGAAGTAAGAAATAATGCATATGTTGCAAAAAAACTGAATGCTATAATTGCAGCAAAAAAGCACGGTATAACAGCTGTAGCAAAAGTATGCTGCATTTCAAGGAACGCAGTAACTTCATGGATAAAGCACTTAAAATTTGGAAGAGAAGACAAACTATTTGTTCCTTTCCAACGCCGTAGAAAAACTAGATTGAATCAAAGTCAACTACAACAAGTTGAAGCGTGGATAGAAGAAAATCCTAATATTACTATTAAAGAAATGAGAATAAGAATAGAGAAAAAGTTCGGCTTAAATATCAGCAAATCTACAGTACATCGCTATATGCAAAAGATGAAATTCTCATATATCACACCAAGACCAGTTCATAATGGACAAGATAAAGACAGACAAAAAGAATTCAAAAAAAAACCTCAATGAAGTTATTAGCAAGCATCCTGAAAAAGAGCTGTTTTTCTTTGATGAATCGCGGTTTGGCACACATTCGAAAATTGGACGTGGGTGGTTTAAAAAGGGGATTAGAACACAGATTAAGATAAAATCAGGTAGGCAAAATTTCTATCTATATAGTGCGGTTAATCCTAGAAATGGAGAGAGCTCTAGCTTACTTGCACCAAATGTCAATACTGATTGTATGAATGTATTTCTTGAGCAGATGTCGCAATATTTGGAAACACAAGAGGCTTTTCTGGTTATGGATTGTGCTAGTTGGCATAACTCAACCACTATCGGCTGAGAGCCGAAAGGTTGGATATAGCGCTGGAAGCGCGGTGAGAAGCTAAAGCTACTCCAATCTTATACTAGATATAGAATGAGGCTGATGTGCATCTGTATGTTTATTGATGTACTCATTAATGACTTCATCTGTGATATGTCCGCTGGTAGCACTAAAGTATCCTCTTCCCCAAAAACGCTTTCCCCAGTACATTTTATTTAGCTCTGGAAATTCTTGTTGAATTTTGCGTGAAGACCTGCCTTTGGCTCTTTGAACAAAATCACTCACAGCTATATGAGGAGGTATTACTACGAATAAATGTAAATGATCTGATGATATTACTCCGTTTTCTATCTTAATCCCCATTTCTTCAGATACTTCTGCTATGATTGTTCGTATTCTCTCCTTCATAGCCTTAGTTAATACTCTGTACCGATATTTTGTAATCCAGACTATATGGTACCTATGATAAAATACAGTGTGTTTTCCTTTGTCATATTCCGTCATAACTATACTTTATAAAGTACAGTTATGACATTGACAAACTAAAGTTTCTCCACCTAGAAGGTGGAGGCTTGTACCATCTTATGGAAAGTCAAAAAATTTAAAGGTACCTAAAAATATTGAAATTATATACCTACCGCCGTACTCACCTGAGCTTAATCCAGTTGAGAGGCTTTGGTTATATATAAAACAGAACATTTTGCGCAATAAGATATACGATACAATTGCTTTGCTTGAGAGCACTTTGTGCAAATTTATTACTTCTCTTACCTACTCCACAATTAAACAACTCTGCAATGTCTCCTATTTGCACTCCTAATAATGGGATTTGGTATTAGAACCTACATGAAGGCCTTTTGACAATCTCAATATCCATACCATATTCTTCCTTTATATGATTTTTAAATTTTCTCCTTGGTATCCCATCACATTTTTTTAACTATAGTATATTTTTTTCTTACTTTCCTGTATGATACTCTGGAATAGCTTTCTATTCTTGTCCATTCCCTTTGACTTAGGTCTGCTGGGTGCTTTTTTTCTCGTCTTTACCCAGTACTAAAACTTTAGATATTATAGCCTCTTTTACTAATCTCTGGACAAGCTCTAGCTTCGGTAAACTCAGTAGAAGGTTCTTTTGCAAAAAATGCAGCATGTACAGCATTTTTAAAAAAAAACATGCAGCAAGTGCAAATATTGCTGTCGGTACATAGCGCAAAGGAGAAGCTATACTAAAAAAAGTAGCAGAAGCGACGATTAAGCAACAACAAGTCAGTATCGTTTGATCACGTAGATAACGTCTATCAACTCCACCGTACTCAGCCATCAACCTTTTAACTTTATCATTGTTACCGTATGGCAAAGTAAGCGTTTTAATCCAATTCATTATACCATTATTAATGAAATATGAAGCATACTCTATAACTCTGGAGCCATTAACCTTCTGATTAGGATCTGCACCATACTTTAGAAGCAACTCCACATATTTTTCGCGTTTATCGTTGTCACAATTGATTGCTTGATATACTGGACCTCGACCATTTTCATCTAACATATTAGGATTAGCACCATATTTCAAAAGTATTTCCATAGTATGATCATCATCACACAAAAACGCTTCAAACAACGGATTTTTACCATTTCTATCTACCATATTAGGATCAGCACCATATTGTAACAATAACTCTACAATTCTGCTGTCGTTGAGAACCATATAATAGTGTAACGAAGCTTCATTATGTGATAGCTTTATATTAGGATCAGCACCATTTTCTAAAAGAAGTCTCAAAATACTATAATCTCTTGAATTTTTGGCTTGCATTAAAGCAATAGATAATGGAAAGTAAATACAAATAAGTTCTTCATTGATGTAATCACCAAATCTTCCATCTTTACTGCTTTTGAATTTGGAAAAAAGCTTTTCAAGAAACTTTATATCCTGATTATATAGAGCCCTATATAAGTAAAACCTCAAATCTCCAGGCGAATTAATTTCATTTAAATTTTCGTCAGTTAGATTTTTAACCCCTTCTATATTTTCCTTAGTGAGAAATTCATATGCAGTACCTAGCTTTTTAAATTTCTCCTCATTTTGTTTCTTTACAGCTTCTGAATGTTTATCAGGATGATATTTCAAGGCTAATTTTCTATACGCTGATTTAATTTCTTGTTCACTGGGCGCATCGCTTGATTCAAAACCTAATATTTTTAAAGCTTCCTTTCTACTTACAATAAATTCCCCACTGAAATATGTTAAATTAAACGTAACCCAAAATTTCAAAAAGTAAAGCTTTTATGTCAAATTGTATCTATTTCATAACTGTACAAATATTGTAGATCAGGAAACTTCAGTCCTTGATACTGGAATAACATCTCTATACTACTCCGGGCCAACCTAAATATTAAGAAATTTACCATATAAAAAAAAGGCAAAAGAAACCCTATTAGCTATTATCTATTTTTTAAATTTACGTTCTTTATTGTCTCATTTGACGTTCACTAAACAGAATGTAGTCTAAGTACAAACTTGTGAAAGGCTTATGTGTAATGCTTCTCCACATAATCACTAATAATTTCCTTAAATTCTTCAAAAATATTATCACCTTGTAAAGTTTTGAAATATTTGCCGTCTTTGTAGACTGCTGAAACAGATTTTTCTCCATACCCAGGCAGGCTGATCCCCAGATTTGCATGTTTGCTCTCTCCAGGACCATTTACTATGCATCCCATAACAGCAACGTTCATATACTCTACACCAGGATTCTTTTTCTTCCATACCGGCATATGAGTTTTTATGTAGCCATTTACTTCCTCAGTTAATATACGAAAACGATCGCTACTTGTGCGTCCACAACCAGGACATGAACTCACCTGAGGGTTAAAGTGACGTAAACCTATAGACTGTAGTATTTCCTGACATACTACCACCTCATTAGTGCGTGATTCACCAGGGCGCTGAGTTAAAGAAGCCCGGATAGTGTCTCCAATACCATTTTGCAATAAATAAGTAAGCCCTGCTGTGGTATTTACTACGCCTTTGTTACCCATACCAGCTTCGGTTAAACCCAAATGCAGCGCATAATTGGAAGATTTTGCAAGTGCCGTATAAACTAAAATTAAATCTTGCACTCTACTGACTTTACATGAAATGATTATTTTCTCTGCATTAAGGCCAATCTTTTCAGCTTTTTTTGCACTACCAAGAGCAGACATTACAAGCGTCTTACGTAATATAACATCAGAAGTTTTTGGATTACTAGACAAGGAGTTTTCATCCATTAATTTTTGTGAAAGGTACTTATCAAGACTACCCCAATTTACTCCAATTCTGACAGGAAGATCATGCGTTATTGCATACTCTATAATTTTTTCAAATTTTTCATCACGTTTATCACCAAAGCCTATATTACCTGGATTTATCCTAATTTTACCCAGAATTTTAATGTTGTCTGGATAATCCTGAATCAGCCTGTAGAGCTCATATTGTCCACAGCCTACTAATATCTTACCATCAAAGCCTTCTTTATTTATTTCCTCTACTATATAAGGTATTGCTTTTGCTACTTCCTCTGAGTTCAAAGCAATTCGCACCAATTCTGAACCTGCATGCGCTAGTTCTATTACTTCTTTTGCATATTTCTGAGCACTACTTTTTATGTTGTCAGAATCTATATGTGCACCAAGTGCCATGGATTGAACAACTATAGGATTATTTCCACCTATCTTCACTTGTCCAACTTTTACAGTATGAGTTTTATGCCTGGAAACCGGCGATGACTCATATGCATCATCACTCAATGTCAGGTCTCTATCTAGCATATTATTAATCGTGACACTATTTTACTGTGTCAACTACACTGCCAAATGAACTTGAACCATTTAAACTATGCTGTGGTGTTCTATTTAGATCAGTAATAGAATCACGAGAGCACGTTCTTCTTGATGGACTTTCTTTTATAGTAACATTGATAGGGGAAACTTTTTTTTCTCGTGTTGAAGTAACTTTTTTCCCTTTTTGTTGTTCACTTTTATGCTGCTTACTTTCATACTGAGAAACTGGCTCTTGATCTATAAATACAGCACCCTTTAAACGTGCAAGATTAATACCATGCTGATTGATCATAGCATCCTCCCCATCTTCAACTATGCAAGCTCCCACGTTGTTTGGCTCGTTATCAAGGCTAGCAATTTTTTTTTCTTTTAATTTTTTGATTAGATCTTCTTTATTTATGTTAGCATTAGATTGCACTTGTAACTTTTTTTTCTTGAGAATCTCCCTACGCTTTTCATATAATTTATATGAATCAGCAAATTCCTCATCTTCATGAAAGTTTGCACCACCAGGATTACCAGGAGGTATGTATCTCTTACTGAGCTTTACTTTAGACTTAGCTTCAACATTATGTACAGTTAAGAAACTAGAAACCAAAAGTATTAATGTAAATAAAACTTTAGAAAAGATCTTAAGCATGCTATAGTGAATATTGTACTTTAAAAGATACCAATTAACGAACTTTAAGTAAATCAGAATCTCTACTAACTTTATAATACAAACATCTTTCTAAAAAATTTACTACCAAAACCTGCAAAATCTAAAGAAAGTTTAAGGTGTTACAAATTTTACGTAACACCTTTTCAAGAAGAGCATTACGCTCTTACTTGTTGTAAATTATTATTCAGTTTTTCGGTATCACCTACATTACTAAACTTCCCATTTGGTTTATCTTGAGGCAAGTCATTTTTCTTCTCTTTATCAAGCTTAACTCCCTGATAGATACAGAATGCAACAAAACTAGTTACAGCTATTGCAGCAACAGCACTGACTATGGCACAAGTTAGTATTGCTTGTTCTTGTCCCCCTACCATGTCTGCAAATGTTTCTACTTTTTCTTCTAAGCCTGTAAATTTTTCTTGCAAGCCTCTTAAGTGCTCTTGCATAGCTTGAAACTGCTCAGTACCAATCTTGTCTTCTAATGCACCAAAAACTTTTTCAAACTGCTCAACATCTATCTTTTGAGCTTCTTGCCACTCTTTTAATGCACTAAATACCTCTTCAAACTGTTTAGCATCTATCTTTTGAGCTTCTTGCCATTCTTTTAATGCGCTAAATACTTCTTGAAACTTTTTAGCATCAATATTTTGACTTTCCTGCAATGCTGTTACATCCGATTTATCAAAACCGAATACAAATTTGGTTATACCCATTTTTAACCCCCTAGCTAATTAATATATTACTATTGTACGTTTTTAGTAGTTAATTTAGTATTAAACACTATACAACTGGGATCCAATAAGAAATATCTGGATTCCAGCGTCATGCGCTGGAACTTTTGAATTCCAGTTATGCAAGAGATCTATTGATCTTAGAAATAACTTTCCTTGGTTTAAGTTAGCGATTATTCTACCAATATCTCTCTCTTTCCTGAGTAACTCGGAGCACTGACAATACCTTCTTTCTCCATTCTTTCAACAATATTTGCAGCTCTGTTATAGCCTATTCTAAGTTGCCTTTGAATGTAACTAGTTGAAACCTTTTGATCTCTCTGAATGATGGCCACTGCTTGCTTGTATAGATCGTTCTCTTCATCTTCTGTTTCACCTTCTGATTCCGCGAAAGAATTTTCATCTTCTTGAGTGATTTCCTCCATGTAGTTTGGCTCACCTTGCATTTTCAGATGATCAACTATATTTTGTACCTCATCATCACTTACAAATGGACCGTGAACTCGAATAATCTTACCACCAGAGGCCATATAAAGCATATCACCCATACCGAGCAATTGTTCAGCCCCTTGTTCACCAAGTATTGTACGGCTATCTATCTTAGAAGTAAACAGCAAAACTAATTCTCGTTGGAAAGTTTGCTTTTATCACACCTGTTATCACGTCTACAGATGGGCGTTGTGTTGCCATTATGATGTGTATTCCTGCAGCACGAGCCATCTGAGCTAAACGTTGAATAGAGCATTCTATATCTTTGCCAGCAACAAGCATTAAATCTGCCATTTCATCTACAATCACCACAATATACGGAAATGTCTCCATTTTAATCGGTATTTTTTCAAACAAAGGTTTACCCGTTGTTGAGTTAAAGCCAATCTGTACAACGCGTTCCAATTCTATTCCGCTATTCATCGCTTCTGTAATTTTTTGATTATAGTTTATTACATTCCGCACATTTAAATATGACATCATACGATAGCGATTTTCCATCTCTTTCACGATCCACTTAAGAGCAATAACAGCTTTTTTTGGCTCTGTTACCACTGGCGTTATTAGATGCGGTATTGCATCATATATTGAAAGCTCAAGCATCTTTGGGTCGATCATTATCATCTTGCATTCATCAGGACTTAATCGATAAACAAGCGACAGAATCATCGTGTTAATCGCAACTGATTTACCTGATCCTGTAGTTCCGGCAACAAGCAAGTGGGGCATTTTAGTCAGATCTGCAATAATTGGTTTTCCGCTTATTTCCTTGCCTAGTGCAATCGGAAGATTTAAGTTTGCATTTTGGTATTCTGGCGATTCCAGTAAATCACGCAGCATAACAATTTCTCGTTCTTTATTTGGCAATTCTATTCCCATTGCATTTTGTCCACGAATTATTGAAATACGTGCAGAAAGTGCACTCATTGAACGTGCAATATCATCTGCAAGACCAATCACTCTTGCAGATTTTGTGCCTGCTTGTGGTTCAAGTTTGTATAAAGTCACAACCGGTCCATAACATACACTTATAATTTTTCCTTGCACGCCAAAATCACTTAGAACCTGCTCGAGCAGAGATAAATTCTTATTGCTCTCTAATGCATTCAACTGTTTTCTCTGCACAGATTCTTCTACTTTAGAAAGTAAGTGAATGCTTGGAAACTCAAACTCGCTAGAAGGTGGTTTAAAAATCTCTTCGGTAGCTTTTTTCTGTCTTTCTTTTGGTTGTTGTCTAGTGGTTCTATATTTTTCTTCTACTACTAACGGTGCTATTGAATAATCATAGTTTTACGTAACCTGAAAAACAGAACCTTGTGTAAAAAGGGAAAATATTTTTTTACATAGGAAAAGTAAAGAATAAACCGTTCTCTTCCAACCAATTAACCCTACAAAACCTATTGATGCTGCTACTGCAAAGATGTAAAATGGGTAGTTACTAATTAGTGCATTTCCTATCATTCCGCCATGCACATACCTTGCAGTGATACCGAGCGAAAGTTGCGCTAATGTAGCGCATATTCCTAAATTGATTAATATTAAATAGAGAATTTTCAGCAGCCTTTTTGATATCAAAAAGTAAACTATGGTTGTAGCTATTGTAATACTAGCGAGTCCAAGAAATTGAACCAATATATCAGCTAAATATGAACCTACCACTCCGCCCAAATTTGTTACTTCCTGATTTGTAGCTGTATTTAAGGATGGATCTTGATAATTATAGCTAAAAACCGATATATATATATACATTAAGAGTAACAGGTATATCGCTGATTTTAGCTGTTTTTTTAACATCTACTTAAAGTAATAAGTAATTGTATATTTTACAAAGTGAATTGCTATTATCAATATCATCACGGATAAATCTAATCCATTGAACGGTTGTATATACCTTCTGATAACCTTTAGTGGAGGATGGGTAAGTCGGTTTAAAGTTTGCATTATGTTGCTTACAACTTCATTATACATGTTCACTACATTCAATTTAATCAACAAATCGAGAACAACTGAGCATATTAGAATGAAGCTGTAAAAATCAAGTAGCAGATTAAGCAAGTATATGATTGGATGCATATTACTAATTTATACTAAAACCTATTATGTGTAGTGATAGATATAAAATCAAGCCCCACAATAATTTTTATGCTGAAACAGGTGTAAACAATAACTGATTAGCCTGTTTATCAACAGAGATGTCCACTATTTGCTGCTTTGGATTCCCTCTACTGTAAAATTCTTCAACTTCCTGCAATGCCAATGTTACATCTCGAAGCAAAATTGATGTTTCACAGCTATTTGGAACTTGCTCTCTAAAATATCCACTGGATGAATAATAATAGATGGCAAGGTTTATCAAATCAAGCACATCATTTCGTTCTAATTGTGCAATACCTGTTTTAGAACAAAAACCAACTACTCCAATATTAGCATCAAAAAATATGTATCTATTATTTTCTCCCTTATATATTAGCATAGCATGCCCGTCTTTATTGAGCTTTCCATCTTGATAATAATAACGGCGACGACAGCTAAACATTATATAATGCTCTGATTCTGTATTATCTAATGAATGCTCAAGTTGCTTTTGAGCAATGTAAGCTTGTTTTTTTGTTTTAGGATCAAAGAAAAATTCTTGTTTATTTAGCAAGATGTTGTCAGAGAAAACAAAATTTTTGCTCTTTTTAGCATCATAAAAACATAAAATAGGTAGGCACTCCGATAGCACTAGTATCAAATGTAACTGCCGTTCTTTTTCTTCCTTGCCATTAAGGTAATCTATAATATCTTGCTCAGTTATTTCGTTATTTAGTCTATCAAAAAAGCTTAAAAAGTCTTCTCTACTTTCTAGCTTCATAGTAACAATTAAGTTACTTAATGGGTTACATAATCCGTTTTGAGGATAAAAGCCTAGAATTTTTTTATACCATCCACTTAATGTTGGCATATTCCCTATGGCTTTGGAAATATGTCGATTTAATTTGAATATGATGCCATCTTCTCTCTTAAATTTTTGTGTATACTCTTCATAAGCGGACTTTACCTGAGCATATGATATTATTTCTGTGTAGTGATATTTCCCTTTGCTGTCTTTATAAATTCCTTCTATATTACAAGCAATGCCATTCTCTATATCTTGCGTGATAACAAAGTCTTCAGTTTCAATAGTTTGGTTTAAAAATTCTGCAATATCTCTTTTTGAGAGAGTTCGATCAAAAGTTTTTCCATTATCATTTTTGAAAAAGACTCTGACCTTGTCTTCCTTAAGAAGGTAAATTTTTGATACTTGCGATTCACAAATATTGTTGACGTACTCTTTTATGTATTCTGACATTACTGCTAACTAATATTTTAATAATATATTAAGCTTAGCATAAAATATTAAAAATATAAAGATTTTTGTTAATATTTAATAAGATATTGTAATCTTTGATTCCAAATAAATAAAAAACTTATTGATAAATTAACGGAGAGATGTGTACTGTATGAATAGCTTTTTGATCATGTTTATTACATGCAGGATAAGTGTTCAGGTACGTATGAAACCAGCGCTTCTTTTCTTGTCCACCTCTTGTTACCTAAATAGCCTCTGCTCAAGTAGCCCCTTTGTTGTCATCCCAGTACCCAGACACTGGGATCCAGATTGGCACTAAGTTGGTAAACATGAACGTTTTTTATGTGAAAGCCAATGTCAGCTACTCAAATGATACCATTTGTTATAAACTCACTTTTACTCTATGGTCTTATCGATATCTTGAACAGATACAATATTTTTTATTTATAAAATGAAGTAACTACTTATCGTAAAGTTGATCTATAGATATAATACTACCATTTGATGACTTTTCAGCACATTTCTCACTTTCATATTCTTTATCAGAATCAACGCTAAATACTAAAGTATCTCCTGAAATTTTATCATGAAACTCACTAATAGCAAAAAACGGTACAGTGACTTGTTCTTGTTTTCCACGAAAACTCAAACTGACGCTAAACCTATCTTCAAGAACTTTTAGACCAAAAAATTGATGCTGTAATATAATAAGCATTTGAGTAGGGTATGATTCTTTCAAGTAGTCTGGCATGACAACACCATTAAAGCACGTAAAAAATACTATTTCTAAGTGAGGAGTAAAAACATTATCTAATATAGTATCTAGAGCCTTTTTTATAACTTGAAATTTAGCATAACTAAGCGACTTCTGATAATCTGTTTTATCCATATAACCCTTACATGTTTGGGGAACTTCTGTTACCCGGCGTTCCCTAAACCGTGCTTATAGCAATGAAGTTATAGTGCCTAAATTAAGCAGCTAATGCAACATTGTTTTCAGCAGCAAAGTTATCGTTTGCATCTAAATTGTGAACTCTTAGCGGTGGTATCTAACCGAGCAAAGCTACCATCTTTACTATGCATGTCGATCCTTACTCGCCCCCGTATCAATCAAAAAATATGGTGGAGGCGCCGAGTACTGCCCTCGGGTCCAATACACCTATTACAAGGTAATTTTATTGCCATAGTACAAAAAATGCACATTTTTATTATACAGTAGTATTGAATAAATGTCAAGTTATTGAACTCCAAATTGATTGGCAACTAAAAAAACTAATATAAAAATTACTTCGCCTATTTATCTAATCTTAGTATACTCACAGTAGAGGTATTTTTAGAGCTCAAAATCTATCTTCGTCTGCAGACTTTTCTATCAAATAATCAAACTCAGTAAAAATGTAGCGTATCTTCTTCAGCGCACATGGGTGCACACATATGCTTAATCTCTGTCGTATGTGCGTTACATTTTTTCTGTTCTTTATTAATAAATATGGGGGATTCTATGCCTAATTCTTAACAAAAAACTACTCAAATGCTTTTGTAGCTATTGAATTTCTGAGTTCAAGAAAGCAAGAGACAGTGTGAGAAATGGCACAAGCCGAAAAAAGATAAGTTGTGGAACAAAAAATGCAGACAACTGTGGAAAATTGCCTGCGTAACTAGACTATAAATTAGTTTTTCTCCTCAAGAATAAAATCAATTCAGTGCACTTTCTAACTTTCTACTTGTTAGAAAAAAAAACGGATATGAAGGAAGAGTTTCGTATTGTGAATCAATCTCTACTTCTTGCTCTGATGACATCTGTGATGTCAGTCCTTCATCAGATAAAAGAATTTTTCCTGTAAGAATTTCTATTACTTCTTCCCTTTCATTAGAAATAGCATAATCCAAAGGAGTCTTTCCTTCATTATCTTGTATATCAACTTCTGCACCTTTGTTTAGCAGCATCTCCGCTATCTGTATGCTCTGTCCTGAAGTAGAAACAGCAAGATGTAAAGGTGTTCTTCCTTCATTATCTTGTATATTAACTTCCGCACCTCTGTCTAGCAGCATTTTTACGTTTTCATCTTTTGTCTCTTGTGTACCCCAAAAAGATGAAACTATGTAAGAAGCAGCAAGATGCAAAGGGGTCTTTCCTTCATTATCTTGTATATTAATTTCTGCACCTTTGTCTAGCAGCACCTTTGCTATATATGTGTTCTGTCCTGGAATAATTACAGCAAGATGCAAGGGAGCCTTTCCTTCATTATCTCGTACGTTAACATCTGCTTCTTTCTCTATAAGAAGCTCTACTACTTTTGTACAGCCACTTCCAGATGCTAAACATAGTAAATTACTTCCATTAAATGAGTTAGCATTTATATCAAATCCACTTTCTTCCCATGCATTGTACATATTAATATGATGCTGCTGCAGCTCACTTTTTAATTTTTCAATTATGCTAGATGAATCTATCTTGCTATCATCATTAATCGTCCATAGTGTTTTTTCTAATGCCGACAATTTACTCATAATGTTCTCCGATTTTTAAGACTAAATACTAATTGTAGTATTAAATCAAGATATGAAGATAAAAACATTCTATGTAATGACTACTATGCTATAGGTATTAATATAATTTTAAACTGCAATTATTAAATTAGCCATCTGTATACTGAATCTATGTCTTAAAAGGATCATATACATTAATTTCCTTAGTTTTCACTTTTTCATTTAACAACCTCAGAATGGGCTGTAAATCATCGTCGATTGATAAACACAGTACTTCTCTATCAAGATAATTGGCTAAATGATTCTTCTTCTCAAGAATTTCTGCTTCCTCCAATAAGTCGCATTTGTTTAACACAACAGTTTCTTCCTTCTTAATAAGGTCGCTATTGTAAAGCTTCAGTTCATTATGTGTACAATTATAAGCTGAGATAACGTCATCGCGCGTTACATCAATTAAATGCAGTAAAATTTTGCACCTTTCTATGTGCTTTAAAAATTTGTGTCCGAGCCCAACTCCAAGATGAGCATCAGCGATTATTCCAGGAATATCTGCTATTACAATTTCGCTATAATCCACTTTTGCTACACCTAAATGTGGTCTTATAGTAGTAAATTCATAATCGCCTACTTTCGTATCAGAATTTGAGCAGCGGGTTAAAAATTTAGATTTACCTACATTTGGCATACCAATAATGCCAACATCAGATAAAACTTTTAGCTTCAATACTATGTTTCTTTCCTCACCAGGCTGACCATGAGTAAAATGCCTTGGTGCCCTATTGGTGGAAGATTTAAAGTTAGTATTTCCAAGTCCACCTTTTCCACCTTGTACTACTTGAAATTCCATGTCGGGTTTATCAAGATCTACTATCACTTCCTCACTTTCTTCATCGATTATTTGTGTACCAACTGGAACTTTAAGTATAATATCTTTTCCTGCTGTGCCAGATTTATCTCTACTCGTACCACTTTTTCCACTACTCGCTTTAATATGTCTTCGACAACGAAAATTAAGCAAAGTGTTGAGATTTGCATCACTGATGAAAATTATGTCTCCTCCCCTGCCCCCATTACCACCGTTTGGGCCACCAAATTCAACGAATTTTTCTCGACGAAAACTAGCACAGCCATCGCCACCATCACCTGCTTTTAAATATAATTTAACTTCGTCTATGAAGTCCATGCTAACCCGCGATAATATTTAGCATTTTCTCCTAATGAACTTTCTATTCTCATCAACTCATTATACTTCGCAAGCCTATCAGAACGCGACAGCGAGCCAGTCTTTATTTGCCCACAATTCGACGCAACTGATATGTGGGATATCGTTGTGTCTTCTGTTTCACCTGAGCGATGTGAAATAATAGCCCTGTAGCCATTTAATTTTGCCATTTCAATAGCAGCAAAAGTTTCCGTAAGTGTTCCTATCTGGTTTGGCTTGATTAGTACAGCATTTGCCATTTTCTCCTCTATTCCTTTACTTATTAGTTCACAATTTGTAACAAATAAATCATCTCCAACCAATTGAACTTTATTCCCAAGTTTTACAGTAAGTAATTTCCAACCTTCATAGTCGTCTTCATTCATTGCATCTTCTATAGAAATTATTGGATATTTGCCTACAAGGTCAAAATAATACTGAACCAATTCCTCTGAAGTGAGTTCTCTGTTTTCAAATTTATAAACTCCATCTTCATAAAAAGTAGATGCAGCAACATCAAGACCCAGTGCAAAGTGATTTTTCATCGAATAACCAGCAGATTCAACAGCCTGAATTATCAAATTAAGAGCTTCTTCAGTGCTTCCAATGTTTGGTGCAAAACCACCTTCATCTCCTACGTTTGTACTATAACCTTTTTTCTTAAGAATGCTGCGCAAGTTATGAAATATCTCTGCAGATATTCTTATTGCTTCACTGAAAGTTTCAGCACCAACAGGAAGAATCATAAATTCTTGAAAATCGAGTTTATTATCCGCATGTACTCCACCATTAATGACGTTAATTAGCGGAACTGGCATCTGCTTCTCCCCTACGCCCAAATATTTATATAACGGTGTTTTGAAACTGTTTTGCTGCTGCTTTTGCAACAGCAAGAGACACACCCAAAGTTGCATTTGCTCCAAGTTTAGATTTATTTTTTGTTCCATCTAGTTCAATTAAAACTTTATCAATTGCACTCTGGTTTGCTGCATCCATGCCAATGATTTTATTTGCTATCACTCCACTCACAGATTGAACAGCTTTCAGCACTCCTTTACCACAATACCTTTTTTCATCTTGATCTCTCAGCTCCAATGCTTCTAGTTTACCGGTCGAAGCCCCAGAAGGGACAGCGGCTCTACCTGTTGCTCCATCACATAGTTCTATTTCTACCTCAATTGTTGGGTAACCCCTGCTATCTAAAATTTCTCTTGCAAATACACTGCTAATTGTCTTTTTCATCATGCTAAACCTCTACTAGATTCACAATTGTGTGCACGTTCGGGAAATGTCACCCCAGCGCTGTAACATTCCAGTGTACGAACATTGCAACCTACAGATAAACAGATAATTTGAGTAGCACCATTCTTAATGGAAGCTATCCCCATATCACAATGTCTGTACAGTTGTTTGCCTAGACACTGGGATCCAGTTTTACTACACAATTTTATCATATAAATCACCAATGCTTAAGTTTATTTTACTAGCAGCAGCTTTGCAGCTTCTCTTGCTAGTTTAGCTATATTACTACTAGCACCAATAAATAATACTACATCTCCTGAACTTGTCGAATTACTAATAAAATGTGAAATGAGTAAAGCATCATTCATAATCTTCACATCATTAAACCCATTACTGATCAAGGCTTTTTGTATATCATCAATTCCACAGCCAGGAATAGGCTTATCTTCTGGAGGATGGACAGGAGTGAGAATTACATAATCAAACATCATGAAAATTCGTACGAACTCATCAAAAAAATTACGAACACGAGCAAAACGAAGCGGCTCGATAATTCCTGTTACCTTTCCTTTAGTGGTCAAACGTGCTGCTGCCAGGGTTGCTTGTATTTCATTTGGATGATGAGCATAGTCCTCAATTAACTTAACACCTTTAATATCGGTAATTAAAGAAAATCTCCTTGCTACTCCTTTAAATTCCAAAAGACCTTTTTTAATCTCTTCATCACTAATTCCAAGTTTCACTGCAACTGATATTGCAGCTAGGGCATTGCTAACTTTATGCATTCCTATTGCATTTGATAGCACTACATTCTTTATAATTCTGGTACAAGGTTGAATATCTTCTTTTTGTCTTTCGAGAGCGAGTTCTTTTAATCGAAACACTATATGTACATTATCATCATCAATTTCAATGCGTTGAACTAATTTTCTAATTATATTAAGTTTAGTCTCCCAATCTGCCTCTGATAAATCACACTTTTCCTTCGTTATGTGCTCTCTTACCATCTTAACTTCTTCCCATACTACCTCTTCTAGTATATCCGCGCGTATTGATTTGCTGTTACATTCACCAAAACGTTTTCCAGGACAACGATAGTAACTTCTTCCTCCCTTAGCATTACTCATTCCATAATAAACGGATTTGCAACACTGACATATCACTAACCCTTGTAATAAGTATTTTCTTCCACTTTGTTGCATTTTTTCTATTTGTAGCTTTTCTTTTTCCACACTGTATCTCTACGACTTATATATATTTTGCCTATAGTAAAATACGCACATAATGAGCCAAATCAAGAAAAGTGCAAACCAAGTAATTGCGTATTCAAGATGCTTTATTGGCTGTATAGTCAATTTGCCACCAAAATTATCTTGCCACAATATACATTTCTCTAGCTTAATACCTAGATCATTGGAGATTTCTTCTGTACTTAAGGTAAACCACGTATTTGAAGCAATATCATTTTTGATAAACCAATTTTTGCTACCATCACAATACAAAACGCCATCAGCAGCTACTTTTTCAATTTTTGCTTTTTCTTCTTTTTTTTCTCTGACTATTCCTTTATTTATTAACATGTAATGTCCATTGATAAGCAACATAGGAGACAGCACATGATAGCCACGTTGACCTGCGAAAACATATAGTTCTATATCACTTAAAATTCCGTCGATTTTAACGTTTCTGTAGTTAAACTTTGAAAGATTATCACTAGGCAGTAGATGAATAACTGGAAGATCCATATTTTTGATAATATTATTCTTCCAGCTCAATCTAAATAACTGCCATAACCCGAGTGAAAAAAGAAGTAAAAAAGGTATAATGAAAATAAATACTGTTTTTCTTAACACTCTATATTTGTGTTCTCAAGTAATTTTCAATACCCATAAGCTCAATAAGGTCAATCTGTTCTTTGATCCAATGTAAGTGCTCTTCCTCATTTTTCAGTAGTCCTTCTAATAACATTACACTCACGAAATCCTTTTCTTTTTCAGCAACGGAAATTGCCTCTTTGATGCCCTTGATACCTTCTTCTTCTAAGTTAGAATTATCTTCTAAGATTTTCTGCATTGTATCTTTTGTGAACTTTCCTTCATACTTTGAGATTTTATTTGTATCTTGAAAATTTGGCATGCCCTTAAGCAGTAAAATTCTTTCTGCCAGCCTATTTGCATGCTCAAGTTCTTCATTAAGCTCGTTTTTCATCTTTTCTGCAAGTTTATTAATTCCGCTATCTTTAAGAATCGCAAAATGCAAAAGATACTGGCGTACAGAAGTCAGCTCATTTGTAAGTAATTTATTTAAATATTCTACTATTTCTTTATTCATAACCTTTCTTTAGCTAATATACCAATGTAATCTACATAACAATCAAGGCAACATCAATTCATTTTTCTCACAACAATCGTATCAAATAGCACATCATGAAATGCCTGTTTCCTCTGAGAGAAGCAAGCAACTAAATACCAACTGAAGGTAAGCATCACTATAATCACTTCTAGTGTACTTAAAGCATTTACTGATGTTTGAAAAAGTTTGATAAAGGTGATAATTGAATTATTTAGCATAGGAAGAAAAAACTGAGAGATAGTGCGATCAAATGCTAAGCTCAAACCTATTTTAGAACTATCTAAAGTGATAGTATATATATTCATTAACTGTTGACCAGGAGTTGCTTGAGCTGTTGAAGATATAAAATATGTAAAGTAGCCACAATTTATACACATGTATGACAGGTGTAAAATTAATGGAAAATCCCCTAATGACAACACAATTAGTAAGGTTGGAATTAATAAAATTGCTACATCTATTAAATATGCGCAAAAGCGCCTGTGTACACTAGCGATCTCTGTCATTACCACCTATCTTTCAAATACTTTACTATGAATTCTGTAAGTTTATTAAAATGTTGAAAATATAACAAATCTTCATAACCTCTTATTGATTGTCCGTATACAATAGGTAAGCAATTTGCATTTTGTGCACATAGAATGTCTGTGATGCTATCACCAACAAAAAACACATTTTCTCTATTTATAGGTAACGTACTCTCCTCCAGTGCAAATAGCAGTGGAGTTGCAGATGGCTTATCTTCTGCAGTATCACATGAGCCAACTATTCTTTCAAAGTAAGAATCTAGTTTAAAATAGGCAACTTCTTGACGTAAATTAGTATTTTTCTTATTGCTCACTATTGCTAGGTAAATATTGTGGCTTTTGAGTGTCTGCAGCATTTTCTCTACTCCTTCGTTCAGAGTAATATTTTGTAACAGTGCATCATCTAGGTATTTTTGATATATCTGATTCGCTTTTTTCCACTGATCACCAAACAAATTGACCATGTAGCTCTTTCTTGATTCATGAGAATTTCTATCAGCAACTTTGTTGCTGCACCCCATTGAACTCAAGGTATGCTGAATGGCATTAGAAATATTATCTTGAGTGTCAACTAAGGTATTATCCCAATCGAATACTACTACTAACGGGCTATTTTTCATTTTTATATTGTGACGTATTTTAAGTTAATAAGTAAATGATATTTTGATGAAAAAAGCATAAATGAGGTGCTCCTTGTATCTTAACCATTTTTACATAATTAACTAATATACTGATTTTAGTATAAGCTTTTATTTAGTTGGGTATGACACAGCTTAAAGATACACAAGATATTGAGAAGAAATTCAAGGATGTCTTTGCTGGTGCTTTTCCAGAAGGTACGTCGCTGGAAGATAAAGTGAAGATTATCAATGATTTCCGCCAGGAACTTAAAGCTTACAAAAGGCAAGTAACCAAAGAAAATCCCGGGAAAAGGTTAAAAGATATTTCTGCAGCAGATAATTCTTCACTGGGAGATAAAATCAAGACTATTGCAAAATTAAATCGTAGTCTTAGAGATCGAATGAACCGTGCAGCTAAAAAAGTAGCTAAAGATTTTGAAAAGATCGTCGAATTGAATCGGGAACTTAAACCAGAAAATTCTTCATTGGAAGATAAAGTAAAAATTATTGTTGAATTGCACCGAGAGCTTAAAGCTCAAAAAGGGCGTAAAGATGAAGTGAAGATTATTAAAAAATTGATTCATAATCTTGAAGGTCGAATGGATCGTGCAGCCAAAAAAATAGCTGAAGATTTTAAAAAGATTGCTGGATTTAAACAAAAATTCGAAGGAAAAGACGTTTTTACAAGTAAAAAAGTTGCAGAGTTTGAAAGTAATAAAAAATCTCAAACTACATTAGAAGGCAAAATTTCTGATCAAAATAAACAAGAAAAGATTTCTGTTCAAACAGACAAAATTCGTGACTCAGTTAGCGAAATAAATACTTCTGGAAGATCTGTTTCAGAAGATAGAAACTTTCAACAAGAAAAGATTTCTGTTCAAACAGATACAGTAACTAAGTTACAACCTTCAGTAAGCAAAGATCCTATAAAAGATAAACCGAGCGATAAAAAGCCTAAAATTTCGTTAAAACAAGTCTCAGTGGATAGGAATGCTACAGAAAAAAAATCTAATAATAAAAAATCTCAGTTGAGTGAAAAGAAAAAATATAGCTCAACCGAAAGAAAATCAAAAAGAAGAAGGCTTTTTGGTACGTTTTCTGAAGAAAATATTCAAAAAACTTTTTGGTGAAGATAAAAAGAGTGTAGAGGATATAAAAGGAACTACTCAAAAAAGCACTTCAAATGATGAAGGGCAACAACAAAATAAGCTCCTTTCAAATCAAGACCAAAGCGCAAGTGAAGGTTTAAAGCAAATTGATAATCCATTGGTGACTCCTGTCACGAAAGTAGAAAAAACAAATACAGACCATAAAAGATAATTCGCCTTAGATTTCTTGCATAGTCTGGGGTCCAATTTGTCATCCTATGGCTTGACCATAGCTAAAAATCTGGATTCCAGTGTCACGCGCTAACTTAATTTATTTATAAAATTTGCTTCGGTAAACCTAATTTGGGTTAGCTATAGAAAGCAAAATAGACACAAATCAGAAAAATAAAAAAAAATTATAGATTTTCTGTTTTTATTATAAAAATAATTAATTTTTAAATATTTTATATTGATTTTATCATCAAAGTTCATATAATATTAATATATTAACTTTGATGGTGGTAAAGAAATGCATGGTAGTATAAGCGACGAAGTGGTGAAAAATTTAGACAAATTCACTTCTTCTCAACAAAGAAATAAATTTAAAAAGATATTCAATAATTTTACCACTAACCATAAAAATGAATATATAAGGCATGTTAAAGCAAAGCCTCAAGGCTCTTCAGCTATGTCCGGCATACTAAATGCTCTAGATCAGAAAGATGCACTTTTAATCTTTAATCAGTTGCTTCAAGAGAATGAAAAGTTTGCTTTCAATACACTCGATTGTATTAATCCCCAATTTACTTTATTTAAAACTCTACTTTATCAACTGGACCCTCAGCAAAAAGAAGATTATAGAGTACATTTGAAGACAAAATCAACTGTCAAAGCTAAGTATACCCTAAGGGAATTTTATTTAAATAATAAAGAGAGTGTAAACAATTTAAGCACTGAAAACTCCAATGAACCGTTAGTACAAAACAGAGATGATTTGCCAGCAGCACATTTCTCTCCTATACCACATGCATTCGAGGAAACAGTTGTTGAACATCAATTTGATACTAGACTAGAACTTTCTTCTGACAAAGAGAATCAATCATGTAGCCAAACAGTAATTCCATTTCTGGGTTTTGCTGAATTCGATAATCAATTCAGCAATGTAGTAACGGAAGATTCAACAGTGAGTAGTAGTTTAACGTCGAATGAGAATATATCAGATAGCCTAGAAGGTGAGCAATTATCCCCAGAGTATTATAACTATTTGATAAATGGAGTAACTAGTCTGCAATCCTCAATTGTGGATGATTTGCCAGAGTTAAATTTATCTCCTATACCTCCTGCATTCGAGGAAACAGTTGTTGAACATTCATTTGATACTAGACCAGAATTTTCTTATGAAAATGAACCGTTAGTACACAAAAGAAAGAGAGCTGAAGAGAATCAATTATATAGCCAAATAATTCGTTCAATAACTGGAAAACAGCGATCACAAGACTTATGTTTTACAGCGTATAATAGTCTTACAGAATGTGAATTAGAAGAAATATGCACAGTGGAGCCACCAGCAAAGCGCCAGTGCATATCAGTAATTCCATTTCCTGGTTTTGCTGAATTCAATAATCAATTCAGCAATGTAGTAACGGAAGATTCAACAGTTAATGATAGTGCGGTGCCAGAAGAACATACTAGCCTGGAAAGTGAACGAAATTTCCAATCAGAGCCAGACTCTCGAATAAATGGAATAACTAGTCTGCAACCTCAAGTGTGCATCCATTGCCAGAGTTAAGTTTCTCTCTAAGCTCTGTTACACTAGATGAGATGGTTAAGAGATATGGCTTTAATCACAATGACTACGCTCTAAGTGATTTAAAAGAGGTATATGTAGAGCAACCAGCAAAGTCCCATACATATTACCACAATAACTAGAGACAAAAATAAGGAAAAGGTGGTAGTTTAACCTACCATCTCCTCTGGTTTCACTATTTCTTCAAACTTCTCTTCAGTGAGCAGCTGAAGTTTTACTGCTGCTTCTTTTAGAGTGATGTTCTCTTTATAAGCAAGTTTAGCTATTTTTGCTGCATTGTCGTACCCTATATGTGTATTTAATATAGTGACCAACATTAACGACCGATTCAATAAATCCTTTATTCTTTCTTCGTTTGCTTTAATACCAACTACGCATTTCTCTGCAAAATTTAAACTTGCATCAGCCAAAAGTCTTATAGACTGTAAAACATTGTAAATTATCACCGGCTTAAACACGTTCAATTCAAAGTGACCATTTGAGCCACCAATTGTCACGGCAACATGATTTCCCATAACTTGAGCACATACCATAGTCACTGCTTCGCATTGAGTTGGATTCACCTTACCCGGCATGATTGAAGAGCCAGGCTCATTTTCTGGTAACATTATTTCTCCAATTCCGCATCTTGGACCAGAAGCAAGTAGCCTTATATCATTTGCAATTTTCATCAAGCTTACTGCTACTGTATTGAGTGCTCCACTGAGCTCAACTAAAGCATCATTTGCTGCTAGTGCTTCAAACTTATTTTTTGCTTAAATAAATGGAAAATTAGTGATTTTTGCCACTTCTTTAGCAAAACCCTCAGAAAAACCCTTTTTAGTATTGATTCCCGTGCCAACTGCAGTGCCACCTTGTGCAAGTTCATATACATTGCTTAGAGTTGACTTTACTCTCTCTATTCCCTTTTTAATCTGAACTGCATAGCCAGAAAATTCCTGCCCAAGTGTTAGAGGAGTTGCATCTTGCAGATGAGTACGCCCTACTTTTATTATATCTTTAAATTCATGAACCTTATTATTTAGCGCTTTATATAATTCTTCAAGATTGGGAATAAGCAAGCGGTCTATTTGTTCTGCTACTGCTATATGCATTGCTGTTGGAAAAGTGTCATTTGATGACTGACCACAGTTTACATGATCATTTGGATGCACTGGAGACTTACTACCTAAATCACCGCCCAAAATTTCTATTGCACGATTGCTGATCACTTCATTCACATTCATATTGGTCTGCGTTCCAGACCCGGTTTGCCAAACAACAAGCGGAAATTGATTATTAAATTTACCGTCTATTACCTCCTGTGCCGCTGTGCAGATTGCATCCCCTACTCTATTATCTATGCTACCCTGTTTCATGTTAACACGTGCTGCTGCAAGTTTTACTATTGCTAGCGCTTTAATCAGAGGCTCTGGCATTTTCTCTGTACCAATTTTGAAATTTTCCAAAGAACGCTGAGTCTGAGCTCCCCAGTAACGTTCATTGGTACTTTTACTTCTCCTAAGCTATCTGATTCTATTCTAACTTTTTTATCCATATTTCCTCATTCTAGTGTTTGACATTACCTACATATATGATTAGTTAAATCAAATTGTATTTCAGTGTCAAGTTGAGACATTTTTAGTCCAGACCGTAGAAAATTTTCAAGCCATATCTTTTGCTTCCTATTACTTTTTTATTGTTATTAAGATAACCCTTCAACCTTAAGTAATAAACCTACTTTCATTCTCTACAAGGCTATTCCACTTAGAACTTGAGTAGTGAAAACATTTTTAAGCGCAGAAGCTATATCTGCATTTGCTTTCTCTTTTTTTACTTCTACAATCACATAATCCAACATTGCACCTAACGCTAGACTAACGGTCGCTGATGCTGCACAAACTGCAATCACTGCCCCCGCAGAACATGATATTGTCATACCGGCAACATAACCTATTGCACCACTCACGCCAATGCAGACGTATTTCTTCCGCAGTTCTTTTTGTATGTAACCTTTCAGATATTCTTTTACATCTAAATGCCCGTTTCTAGTAGCATAATTCAGAGCAGTATTTTCATAGCCATCTTTCACATTAACATTTGCTTTTGCTGTTTCTATCAGGTACCTTACTACCTCTAAATAGCCACTTCCAGCAGCCCACATTAGAGCAGTTCTTCCATAGTGATCTGTTGCATTAGTATCTACTTCTTGTTTTTCTATTAGGTATTTTACTGTTTCTAATTGACCACTTTTAGCAGCTGAAAATAATCCTGCATGATTGTTAATCATTTGCGCAAATGATAATGTTTTTAGTGTAGGGGGTTGTAACTCTTGAGTGTTAAAGTTTAATTGTGCTGGAACAATTTCTACCTCAAGTTCCACATACTCTCTTATGAAACGATCAAGCAAGCTTTTTACCTGATCAATTGCTTTAATTCCTACCTCATAATATCGCGATAAAGAATTGATTATTTCCCTGTTGTTAAGAAAAAATATCACTAATTCTATTTTACCTGTTAAATCTTTAGCATAGATTGAGTATTCTATATTTAATCTATCTTGTGAAATATTTTGTATTGTCTCACTCTCTTTCCAAATTCTTACCTGTTCATTAATTCTCTTACTTACAAGAAAATTATATAATTCACTATCTTCTTCCTTCATTTTATTGAGCTCATCCTTACAGTCATACCAATAAGATGATAACTCTGGTATACAAGTAGGAAGAGGCAAGCGGGGTATTGACATATCAAGATTAGCTATTAAATGATATCTAGTTAGAAGCTTTGCTATCTCCGTATGGCCATTTACAATAGCATATGTTAGGGCAGAGAATTGACCTTTACGTTTCACATTTAAATCAGCTCCATTTGCTATTAGAAGTTGTACTACCTCAAGATGACCATGGGCAGCAGCATGAATTAGAGCAGTTATGTTTCCCGGAGATTCTGCATTAACATTTGCTCCCTCTTCTATCAAGTATTGTAATATCTCTAGTTGACCATTGTCAGCAGCCCATATTAAAGCAGTTCTCCCATAATCATCATCTATTGTATTAATAATTGCTCCACCCTGTATAGCTTGCTGAACAAAATCTAGCTGTCCTTTTTTAGCAGCATCAATTAGCTGCGCATTTAGCTGTTTTTGTGATGGCATATACCCCTCCTAAAATAAATATACAATTTAAAGCTATTTTAGCCACTATTCAAGTTTTAATGGCTAAAATTGATTGAATCACTTTTTAGTGTTTTTTTATGGTTGTTTGAGTCTAGCAAAGATGAGTCTATATCACAATCTAGTAATTCTCCTACTGCACTTAGTAAACCAGCTGTACAACCAGCTATTTTGATCTGGATGAGAGGAGATATAATTTATAACCACTCCCCTATCCTTTCTAGTTGTTTGTAGATGTTAAATCTCAGGAATTTATCAAAATAAGGAGAGGCAATGAAGGGAGTAGTATCTCTTAAATAATTAGATAAGAAATCTGGTAGAATATTCTGAAATTCATGCATTTTTTGTCTATAATCTTTCAAAGCAATAACCTTTATTTTATCATAATCAAGTTTCCAATAAGCAAGCTCCGAGACTTCTTTTTTTGTTGTGTATTCCACTGCTAAAGCTTGTAAAATTAATTGCGGGAAAAATCCTGACATAACTTCCTCATTGGAAGGTGGTGAACCAAGTTTATAGTCTATAATTGCTACTTGCCCACCTGGTAGATACTCAACTCTATCACATCTTGCTGTCAATAAAATTTCTTCTGTCATTCGAGTATCTGACCAGCTCTTATTACACAATTGTCTGGTGTGTTCATTTGCAATCAAATTTTCTGGATCCAAGTAGTCAAGCACTGGGATGACACCCTTATTCTTAGTGGAAGTTGTACAGCATCCGCGCAGTTGTGTGTCACGCGCTGGAATATGAAATATCGGATAGGAAAAGCTCTTCTCCAACTCAACTTGATTGTTTCCAGTCCTATCAAACTCAACAAAAGATTGAATTATCCTCTGCAACCTTACCCACCACATATTTGAAAAGTGGAATCGATTAGACGAGAATATTTCTCGTACAACACTCATCAGCGACTTTTCGTTGCGTAAATATCTTGCAAGAATATTGTGTACCATAGTGCCAAACTCCAATATCGATGGTTTAAAATTCAAGTCTCTCAATTGCTTAAGGCCCAGTATATATTCAACGTAAAACGAATAAGGATTACGAATTAGCTTTTCTATTGCACTGCAAGACATCACTTGCATTTTTTCTTCTCTGACTTTGGCTTGAGGTTTTGGCATAGGCTGAGTACATGGAACAATACACTCAGGTGTATTTAATATTCTTAGCCAATCGCGGTAAGGATATTTTGTTCTTTGCAACAGAATATCCCAACGGTGTAATAGAATTGATTTTCTATCACTAATTAGCCTCGTAATATAAACCTTGCCGGCACCAAATAAATTGCGCAAAGTATACAAAAAGTACCCTTGCTCTTCTTGCACAGAAGGAAGGTTAAATTTTTCTCTATTCAGTGCACTCAAAAACGGATTCTGAAAATTTGGTATATCATTAAATCCAGCAAGTACTACAACTTTATTGTGATATAAGCTGAATTTATCTAAGTTATTTTCTGGAGAAAAAAATTTTCTTTTTAAAAATAATATCAGGATTTGGCTATATAACTCTAAGGAGCATTTTATTGCTACATCTTCACATGCATTTAAGAAATCACGAGTAAAATTACCTATTTCACCATTTAGCTCTAAAAAATTTATATTAGAAAGGACATTAACACACTGCAAATGAGCTGATGCCACATCAAAAATGGGATAATTTACAAGATACAGTAAAGGATTAAATATAATCTTTAAATTACTGATAATAATTAATATATCTTCTTTATGTCTTAGCTTTTTACAAGTATTAATAGCGTTAATAATATCCTTAAGACCATTTGTATTAAAGCTACGCAATACTTCTATCTCAAACTCAGATAAAATACGAGTGTATTCTTCTTGAGTGTAACCAAAAGTCACTAGACTATGTTTGAGTAGCGAAAGCAGTGCCACACTGTTCCAATTTGAGGTCAAAACTTCAATGCTGTAAAATAGGAGCGTTATATAAGAATAGTTTTCCGATATGGTACACGCCATACGATCTGCAAGTAATTTATCAAAGACAAACAAAGAAACGTTTTCATAACCTTCATTCTTTATAATTAGTGACGTCACTTGTGCTTCTTCCTAATAACGGTACTGGCTGAGTTCATTAAGTAATTTTATGCGCAGCGTAATGACAAAAAGTGTTATTCACAAACACATTTTACTACATAATCAGCGCTAATATTAAAATGCTTATAAAGAGCTTCATAAGGTGCTGATTCTCCAAAATTTTTCATGCCAATAAATATACCGTTTGAACCTATATATTTATGCCAACCCACTTCACTTCCAGCTTCAATTGCAACTTTGATGCTGTCAT
>JAGISJ010000079.1:0-45140 GCA_023375725.1 Nephotettix cincticeps
TCAGCCAAATCGCTCTTACTTTAAGCGTTAGCACATTATTACAGTAGACCTCTTGCATAACTATATTAAAGGTTACAATATACCAAGGGTAAAATAGTAGGTATAATGAGATTTGAAAAAATAAGCAGGTTGGGAAATGAGGAGTTTCGTCGGCTAACAGGAATAAAACATAGTACATTCAAAAGAATGAAAGAAATTCTAATAGAGGAAGAAGTTAAGAAAAAAGCCAAAGGAGGTAAACCAAATAAACAGTGTATGGGGGATCGTCTACTGATGTTGCTGGAATATTTGCGCGAGTACCGTACATATTTTCATATCGCAAAGAGTTATGGAATTAGCGAAAGCACCTGTTGCCGAAATATCAAGTGGATTGAGAATACTTTAATAAAACACCAGGATTTTGCTCTACCAGGGCGAAAAGAGCTCCAAAGAAGTGATGTACAATACGAAATTATAGTTATGGACAGCACAGAAACAGCGATAGAGAGGCCAAAAAAAAAGCAAAAGAGATTTTATTCTGGAAAGAAAAAGCGGCACACAATAAAAACACAGGTAATTATGGGAAAAGAGAACAAAAAAATCATATGTACAGAGTTTTCGAATGGCAGAAAACATGATTTTAGGATGTTTAAGGAGTCGAAAGTGCATATTTTATCAGAAATGAAGGTGCTAGCAGATGCAGGGTACAGAGGTTTACAAAAAATTCATAAAAACGTTGAGTTGCCATATAGAAAAACGAAAAAGAACCCACTAACAAAAGAGCAAAGAGAAGAAAATCAAAAGTTTATGAGTAAGAGAACAGTGGTTGAAAATGTGATAGGATTGCTCAAAAGATTCAAAATTATAGCGGATAGATATAGAAATCGAAGGAAACGTTTCGGTCTGAGGTTTAATCTTATTTCTGGAATTTACAATTTGGAGTTGTCTATATGAGTTATGCAAGAGGTCTATTGCCAATTTACATTATTAAAACTCGCTATACAGGGATTTATTTGCCTTTTTCAATTTATTAAGCTTTTTAATATCTATATTTAAGAATACAAAAATACCAACCTTTATGTAAAATAATAAAATTTCTAGCTTTTTTGTTGTGTAGAGTTTATCATTTTTATTTAACTTTAGTGAGATTATGTCAGACCTTGCAAAGAGGATGTCTCTGATAAAACCGTCGCCTACAATTGCTGTGACCGATAAGGCAAACAGATTAAAAAGCGAAGGAAAGAAAATTTGCGTTTTAGCTGCGGGAGAGCCGGATTTTGACACTCCAGATCATATAAAAAAAGGCAGCTATTCAATCGATAAATGAAGGCAAAACTAAATATACTGCTGTTGATGGAACGCGTGAGCTTAAAGAGGCGATAATCAATAAGTTAAAAAGGGATAACAATCTAGAATATACACTTAGTCAAATCTGTGTTGGTGCTGGTGCTAAGCAGGTGTTATTCAACTTATTTATGGCAACAATTAACTCTGGCGATGAAGCTATAATTCCAGCTCCTTATTGGGTTTCATATGTTGATATGGTAAGCCTTTTTGGCGGTCTGCCAATTGTTTTAGAGTGCAAACAAAACTTTAAGCTGACACCGGAGTTACTGGAAAGCAATATAACTGAGAAAACTAAGTGGTTAATTCTTAACTCACCAAATAATCCGGCAGGAACTGTCTATACATATGATGAATTGAAAAGCATAGCGCAAGTATTGCTTAAACATCCACATGTGAATGTTGTTACAGATGATATTTATGAGCACATAGTATACGACGAAAAGTTTTTTACCATTGCTCAGGTTGAGCCAAAACTTTATGATAGAGTTTTTGTGGTCAATGGAGTATCAAAAGCCTATGCAATGACGGGCTGGAGAATAGGCTATATTGCAGGTAGGAGTGATATAGTAAAAGCTATTTCTACACTGCAGTCTCAAAGTACCTCTAACCCAAATTCAATAGCACAAGCAGCAGCAGTTGAAGCGTTTAAACGGTGATCATAGTTTTTTGAAAGAAAGAACAAAAATCTTTAAGGATCGTAGAGATTTTGTAGTAAAAAAGCTAAATTCTGCTTCAGGCTTGTCAGCATCTATTCCACAAGGTGCATTCTATTTGTTTGTCTCATGTGAAGGTTTGTTGAATAAGAGCACGAAAAGTGGTAAAGTAATAAATAGTGCTCTTGATTTCACCGAATATTTATTAGAAGATCATTTAGTTGCTGTTGTTCCAGGAATTGCATTTGGTCTGAAAAATTTTATCAGAATTTCTTATGCAACCTCTCAGGAACAATTAGAAATTGGATGTGATAGTATTACTAAAGCATGCGAAATGCTAAGGTAACTTTTTAATATTCCTATGTATAATATTTCAGTAAGATAGAGTTGATTTATGGCTTGGGTGTATTTGCTATTAGCTGGTTTCGTTGAAATAATATGGACCACAGCACTGAAATATAGCAATGGCTTTACTCGTTTTATACCTGTAGTAATTATTTTAGTTAGCGGTTCTGTGAGTCTTTACTGGCTATCGTTAGCAATGAAGTCTATTCCTCTTGGAACATCTTATGCAGTTTGGACTGGTATAGGCTCTATAGGTGCAGCGATAATAGGAATAATGTTTTTTAATGACCCAGTAAATTTTGGGCGTTTATTTTCCCTTGCTTTGGTAGTGCTAGGTATCATAGGATTAAAAGTATTTTCCAATTAGAAAAAATTAAGTACGTCTATTTTACCATTTCAGGACTTTCCACTGAAGTTGCTTTGGATTTTTCGGTTCTTGAAGAGGGCATTCCTATTGATTTAGCAAGTACCTTTCTAATGTTCAATGTTTCATTTTTCTCATTTTGTTGGATTAAGTTAATATCATTTATTTTATTCACTAAATCTTTTCCTTCCTCTAAAACTTTTGAATCGCTTTCGTTGATGTGATGTTCATCGTTAAATTCTGCAACGATCTCTTTCTTCTTTGGATGAGTATTCAGAAATTCTAATATCTGGTGTTTAGCAACAGCTTGAATAAATTTCTTATCGTGAAATCTTGAATCGTTATGTAATTCTTCTAGGCTTTTATCATATTGGTTTGCTTCGTTTATAGTAAGCTTTATTATTTCTTCTATGCTGTTTAAAAGTTCCCTGTGCAATTTGTCATACCTGTTGCCTGTATGTGCGGCGAATTTTTGCTCGATGTATTTTGTTATGTAGTTTTCTAGTGTGTTGTCTGCTGTTTTTATGTTCATTCACTCACCTTTGCTTTTATATTATATTTTACACACGAAAAGGTTAATATTTAGTTAACTGCAGCGTTTCTGATACTGAATTTCATTGAAAATTATATTATAAAAGATATAATCACTATCACGAAGAAATAAAAGTGTAAATAAAATGGACTTTGTAAAAAAAATAAAACTTAAGGTAAAGATGAATAAAGGTAAAATCATAAACGTCCTTATCATCTGTGGTATAATTTTGTTCATATATCTTATTTATGAGCCAGTTATAGATATGCTAAAAGGTCTCTTTTAAGAAATATACTCAGATTAGAGTAAGATATTTACAAAAGTGTTGCTTCTTGCTGATAAATACCTATAATTCTGTTTTTTAGGTAATATTAGGATTGCAGAGAAACTTTTTCATATGGTTGCTAGCATCACTATTTTATGCATACCAGTATATATTGCGTGTAATTCCAAATATAATCGCGCCTGAATTAATAACAAAATTTAACATAAGTATTACAGATGTTGGTCAATTTGGTGGGCTATATTATATAGGCTATACGCTTGCTCATATACCTGTTGGTCTTGCCCTTGATAGATTTGGGCCAAAGTTTGTTTTACCTGCGTGTATTGTCTTAACATTTGCTGGAACATTGCCGCTAATATGCTTTGATCAGTGGTATTACTCAATACTTGGTAGAATGATTGTCGGAATTGGATCGTCTGCTTCAGCAATTGGACTTTTCAAAGTTGCAAGCATGTATTTTTCACAAGAAAAATCAGCAAGGATGGCTAGCTTATCTATAATAATAGGGTTATTAGGAGCTATTTATGGTGGATTACCTCTAGACTTCTTGCTCAATAAATTTGGTTGGAATTATGTTATATACACTTTCTCAGCATTTGGTTGTTTACTTGCTCTGCTGTTGCTTTTAATAACGCCAAACTCTAACATAGAAGAGAGTAGAAATGATAACATATTTCAAGATTTAAAAACTGTACTTTTCAACAAACATATCATTCTGATTAGCTTTTTTGGTGGCTTAATGGTTGGACCACTAGAAGGTTTTGCTGATGGTTGGGCGAAAGCGTTCTTATGTGAAGCATATCAAATGAACGGAGATTTGGCATCTTCACTTTCCTCTCTCATGTTTATAGGTATGGGAGCTGGATCATTCTTTCTCGCTTATTTACTGGAGAAGTATCCAGACAAACATTACGAGGTGATTATTGCGTGTTCTTTTGCAATGATCGCTAGCTTCCTCTTGCTTTTTACACAAGTTGGCGGTTTATATATTGCATTACCTACACTTCTTGTTATCGGCTTTGCATCTGGGTATCAGGTAATTACTATTTACAAGGCAATAAGTTATGTAAACAATAACTTGGTAGGCTTAGCCACAGCTGTATCAAACATGATAGTTATGGTTTTTGGCTATTTTTTTCATACTGGGATTGCAAAGATAATAGACTTATGTTGGAATGGAACGATAATACAAGGAAATCCTATATATGGTACTGAATTGCTCGTAAAAGCGATATCAATTATTCCTGTATGTCTGCTTTTGGCTATTTTTGGATTTATGTGGTTAAAGAAAGGATCTTATGACAATTGCTCCAGAAAGGATTTGTAACTCTGAAAATAATTTAAAGTCTTTTGATAATGAAATTTATCAATCTATAGAGAAAGAACTGCAGCGCCAAAAATCGCAGTTACAACTAATTGCATCAGAAAATTTTGCAAGTAAAGCAGTAATGGAAGCGCAGGGTTCTTTTCTGACTAATAAATATGCAGAAGGTTATCCTGGTAAAAGATATTACTGTGGCTGTGAGTATGTAGATGAAGTTGAAAATCTGGCTATAGAAAGGCTTTGTAAGCTGTTTAATGTTAAATTTGCAAATGTTCAACCTCACTCTGGTTCTCAGGCAAATCAAGCAGTGTTTGCTTCACTACTTACTCCGGGTGATACAATACTTGGATTGTCACTGAATTGTGGTGGACATTTAACTCATGGTGCAGCACCAAACCTTTCTGGTAAGTGGTTTAAGTCGATCCAGTATACAGTTAATAGAGACACTTACCTGCTTGATATGGATGAGGTGGAAAGGCTAGCGCTAGAGCATAAACCGAAGCTAATCATTGCTGGTGCTTCTGCTTATCCAAGAGAAATAGATTTCAAGCGCTTTCGCGAAATTGCGAATAAAGTTGGTGCATATCTGCTTGCAGATATTGCGCACTATTCAGGGCTTATTGCTGCAGGTTGTTACCCATCACCTGCTGAATATGCGCATGTTATGACTTCTACAACTCACAAAACTCTACGTGGTCCTCGTGGCGGAGTGGTAATGACAAATGATGAAGCATTACATAAAAAAATTCGGTCTGCGGTTTTTCCAGGGTTGCAAGGTGGGCCCCTTATGCATGTGATAGCTGCAAAAGCTGTTGCATTTAAGGAAGCATTAACGCCAGAGTTTAAAACTTATAGTAGAAAAAATTGTAGAAAATGCAAAAGTGCTAGCTCAAGCGCTGCAAGGGCATGGGCTGAACATTATAACCGGTGGCACTGACTCTCATATAGTGCTAGTTGATTTAAGATCACGGAAATTGACTGGAAAAGACGTTGTGAATAGCCTTGAAAGAGCTGGCATTACCTGCAATAAAAACTCCGTGCCGTTTGACACAGAAAAACCAACCATTACTTCAGGGCTCCGTTTTGGTACCGCTGCTGAGACAAACACGCGGACTTGAGAAAGAAGATTTTAGAGAAGTAGCTAATCTAATAAATGAAGTAATTCAGGGATTAATTGATGGAAATAGCCCTGATATTGAAAGAGCAGTAAAAAATAAAGTTGAAAGTATTTGTAGTAATTTTCCTATTTATTAATTTATTTGGCATTTAAGATCTCTTCATTTGTATACTTTGCTTTGGGTTAAACTATTATATAGTAACTTTATAGCTCTTTAATTTTATGATAAATGTACCTAGCATAGAGAGTTGTGATTTTCACAATAAAAATGTTCTACTCAGGGTCGATTTCAATGTTCCTATAAAAAATGAAAGAATTTGTGATGCCACTCGTATTTTGAGAGCTCTACCTACCATTCAATATTTAGCAAATGCAGGTGCAAAAGTTATTATTATCTCACATTTTGGGCGTCCAAAAGCAAAAGACAGTAACCTATCGCTAAAAAACGTAGTTGAAACTTTATCGCGGCTGCTAAGCAAAGAAGTGAAATTTATTGATGATTGTATTGGTGAGAGAGTACAAAGAGCAATAAATGCGATGGATGGAGGAGATATAATATTACTAGAGAATCTGAGGTTTTATAAAGAAGAAGAGCAGAATGATTCAAATTTTGCTAAACAATTAGCATCTCTAGCAGATATATATATAAAATGATGCGTTTTCTTGCTCTCACAGAGCTCACGCTTCTATTTCACGCATTACGGAATTTTTACCTTCTTATGCAGGATTTTGCTTGCAAGATGAGCTAAAGTATCTTGAGCAAGCTATATCGTTTGACGCTAAACCTATTACTGCGATAGTTGGTGGAGCTAAAATATCAACTAAAATAAAAATGCTTATAAAGCTAGCAGAAAAGGTTGATTACCTTATTCTGGGCGGCGCAATTGCTAATAATTTTTTGTTATTTAATAAAGTTAATACAGGCAAGTCTTTTTTTCAAAATGGCGTTGATGATCTTCTGCACGATATTGTTGAGACGGCAAATAAAAACAATTGCAAAATAGTGTGCCAGAAGACGTTTTGGTTGCAGTAAATTCTGATTATAGCACTGGCGTTTTAAGAAAAATTGAATCCATTTTGGACGGTGATATAATTTTAGATATCGGACCTCAAACTTTAAGCACAATAAGCGGTATAATAGCAAGCAGTAAAACTCTGCTGTGGAACGGACCTATTGGTGTTTTTGAACATTCAGCTTTTGCAAATGGTACAGTAGAGGTGATGAGAGTAGTAAGTGATTTGACACACGAAGGAAAATTAACCAGTGTAATAGGGGGAGGAGATAGCCTATCTGCAGTAAATGCTGCAGGTCTTGCCGATAAAGATTTTACATATATTTCAACTGGTGGGGGAGCGTTTTTAAGTTGGCTAAGTGGTGATGAGATGCCAGGACTGCGATCAACATTAGATTAAAACTTTTTTAAGTTGTTGCTTATACCCTAGCTTCTTTATGAATATGATTATGTCGAAAATAGCTAAGTTAATCTTGTGCTTGATAATACCAGTAATAGGATTTGTTTTTTACATTAAGGAGCACTATCTTGATGGTACAAATTCACGAATTAGTTTTGAGCCGTTTTTCAAAACAGATTCTTCAGATCCAGACTATATTCCACCACTTCCGGAGCTGACTGATTTTGATAGAGGAGTATTAAGAGTTTGTGGAGATTGGGGAACACACCCTGATGAAGAAGATTTCAGAATTTTACTTGATTGTCCGCAGCATCAAGAAGTGCTGAAAAGGATATACGATAAGCTCGATCATCAAGTGGCTACACCAAATGCAGGCTTGGGGTTATTTAAAGATGAATTGACTAAGATTTGGTTTACAAATAGCGGAGTTGAGAAAGAAACTATAGGATTTGGACATATTTTTTGTGGTGAACCAGATAGATTGGGACTTGGTGGTATGCATTTTGTAGGTAGATATGTTGAGGCTCAAGAAAATAAGTGGGCGGGTGCAATTTGGGGTAATAAATCTCTGTGCAATAAATTAGATATTAAGCCACCTGTTTACACGTTTGGAATGAAATACTTAGGTAAGGGTGGAGAAGTAAAAGTTAAGTGCCCAAATGGGTATGCACATAACCTTCATGCTGATGATATTTTAGTTTCTGCAACTAAGGCGTTTAAGGAATTGGGAAAAGATGGAATGTGTCTGTATAAAATGGAAGATGCCAATTATCAATCAGTGTTTGTGAGAAAGAATGACGCTATACTTACGTTCTATCCTGACTTAACACCAAAATGTAATGATAAAAGTACTAATTGTAGCTGTAGCAAGCCTTGATTAGCTGAAAAAAAGTAAACATTTTATGCGTATTATGTTAATTTAGTTATATTGTGGGCAATTTGTAAAGCTGCATGAGACTTATAGTAAAAAAAATGTTTGTCTGTTTTATTTCTGTTGCTGCTTGTAGCGCCTCTTGTATATGGACAGCAATCTTGCTTAATTGATATCGAGAACGATTTTCAAGATTTGAAAACATCATTAAAGAATCCAATATTTTTAGATCCTGCACCAAGTTCAAATTATGATGATAGAGAAAGCAAAAAAGTGTTGATGGTGGTAGTGCATCATACCGAATCTCCAACATTAAAAAGCACAAAATGCGCATTAAATTCTTCAGGTATATCAGTACAGCTTATTGTTGATAGGGATGGTAGCATTACTCTGATGGTTCCACTCGAAAAACGAGCATGGCATGCTGGTATAAGTTATGCGAAAGTTCAAGTAGATAATGTGGTTGAAGAGCTACGAAAACTGAATGATTATTCTATGGGTATAGAGATTGTAAACACAGGGCTTGAGCCTTTTCCAGAAGAGCAAATGAAATCTGTCAAAGATCTGATTTTGTACCTCATGAAGCGCTTTAAGATTAGAAAAGATATGATATTTAGTCACGCTGAAATAGGTACTATAGTATATAACTCAGCCATTGAAGGCTACGCAATGCGTAAACCTGACCCACATAAGTTGTTTGATTGGGAGTTATTGGAGAGAAATGGCATTGGACTGCATATAGGTGATAGAATCAGTTCTCAAGACGCAAGACAAAAAGTAGAAGAGGTTTTATATAAGGTAGGCGATAAGAGTGAAAGTATTTTGAAATTAAAAAAAAGGTTGAACAATTTTTTTTATAAAATACTGCCTTGGAATGATAAAGAAGGTAAAGCTGACAATAATGCTGATTACTCAAATGAGTTTGATGAGAATTTTGCGTGGGTTATTAATCAGTTTTCAATGCATCATTTGCCGAAAGAGATTAGAAAAGACTTGCCTCTAAAATTAGAACAGGAAGATATTTTGCCTGAATTTTTAAGCGAATATGGCAATTGTATTTTCAACAGATTCACATCTTTTAATAATAAAATTGAATCAAGTTTACAACCACCATTTTTGAATGAAGAGGATTACAAGCGTTTATTATCTTCTCTTGCAGAATATGAAAATAATATTTCTTCTAGTGCATTTGCTACGCTCATGTACAAGATTAAGCTATATTACGACTCTTATCTAAGGTATAATATAAGATCCTCGCTTTATATTCCATTTAAGCTTAATTCATTTGAGAAGCTAGATGTTTTAAAGAATGAAATATTGTCTTTTAAGTCTATAAGCCCTGAAAAGGCTATAGAAGTCTCGAATTTAATTAATGGGTTTAGGTCAGAAGTTTTATCTGATTTCCAAAACTTTGAGAAGCAGTGGTTTCAAGAATTTAAGGACACTTGGAAACAAAAATTTATACCGAATATGGAAAAGAAAATGTCTTGGACTGCGCTGCATGAAACTGTGTTGGAATATTTAGAAAAGGCGAAGAAAGAAGTCTAATGAGTATTACAATGGCCAGATGTATGGGCAGAGGAAAATATTGGATGAATTACAAGCACTACGTTTTTTTACTTATGCTAACAATTTTTTGTGGTGAAAACTATTTATGGTTCAACCTGAACAAGATAATTCAAAGGTTGCAATTACACGTAGGATATAAAAAAATTTCTAAATGAGACTCATGTGTTATTGGGATGACAGAGTTTAAAAAATAAGTTACTTTTTTATTTTTGGTAGAAAGTAACCCATGGGTATAAAAATTGCACCTTCTATACTTTCAGCAGACTTTGCAAAATTAGGAGAGGAAGTAAAAAGAATTAGCGACTTGGATGTAGATTATATACACATAGACGTTATGGATGGAAATTTTGTTCCAAATATTACAATAGGTCCGAATGTTATCTCTGCAATACGTAAATATAGCAATCTTCCTTTTGATGTACACTTAATGGTTAAATCTCCTGGTAACCATATTGAAAGCTTTATAAATGCTGGTGCTGATATTATCACTATACATGCAGAAGCAGAGGTACATCTTGAGAGGCTAGTAAAAAGGATAAAATCATATAAAAACATAAATGATACAAAAAAAACAATACAAGTTGGAGTTTCAATTGTCCCTTCAACTTCTCCAAGCGTGCTTGAGTATATAATACATGAGCTAGATATTGTGCTAATTATGACAGTTAATCCTGGATTTGGAGGACAAGAGTTTATTCATTTGCAGCTGCACAAGATATCTATTATAAAGAAAATGATACAGGACCGTAATCTTAAAACACAAGTTTCAGTAGATGGTGGAGTTAACTTTTCTAACGCAGCTGATATAATAAAAGCAGGTGCAAATATATTAGTTGCTGGATCAGCAATATTTAAAGCTGAAGACATGAAAAAGGCTATAAACGATCTTAAAAATCTCTCGTTATAACCCTACAGATAACACAAACCATTTTTGTTATCTTGTCAGTTTTAAAAATTCCTATTATCCCAGTGTTTCGACACTGAGATAATAGAAAGTAAGTTCAACCTCAATAGAAACCTGATGACGAGTCATTATTACCAAATTTTGGTCTGTTTCTATTACTAAAACCAGAACGAGGACGAGTAGGTCTATTACTATGATAATTATCTCCAGGTTTTTTATTAAATAAGTTGTTATAATAATTATCCCTATTATTTAAACCATCTCTCCTTTCTTCATTGTAAAGCTTACCTTCAAAAAATTCACCTGTTTCTTGATCAACACGACGTCTTGATAATTTTGGACATCCACCTTTTTCAAAGTCAATTATCAAAGCTTTGAAGGTATCACCCTGTTTAAGTATATCCTCAATGGACTCTACATGTTGATTAGCTACCTCGCTTATATGCATTTTTCCTTTTCTTCCATTAAGAAGTTCTAACTCTACAATAGACTTCTCTATCTTTACAACTTTAGCATCAATTATAGAACCTTGTTCTAGTTCTGTTATTGAATCAATCATCATATCCTTTGCAGCTTCAGCTTCAGTACTACTAATGGCAAAAACAGAAACTTTACCGTCATCCCCTATTTCAATTTTTGCATTACTTCTTTCACATACACTGCGTATATTTTTTCCTTTAGCACCAATAGCTGCAGAAATTTTATCTTTATCTATATAAAACGATAACACTCTTGGTACATGATCTTTTATATCCTTACGATGTTCTGAAATTACTGCATTCATTTTTTCTAAGATATGTAATCTTCCGACTTTTGCTTGTTCTAAAGATTTTTCAACAATTTCAAAGCTTATACCAGGAATTTTCATATCCATCTGCAGTGCTGTAATCCCTTCGCTAGTTCCTGCTACTTTGAAATCCATATCACCAAGATAGTCTTCATCGCCCAGTATATCAGAAAGTATTATATGCTCATTTTTGTCTTTGATGAGACCCATAGCAATTGCTGCAACGGGAGCCTTTATTGGCACACCTGTATCCATTAATGCAATTGAAGTTCCACAAACTGTTGCCATAGAAGAAGAACCATCAGATTCCATAATCTCAGATACTACCCTTATTGTATAAGGAAATTCAGATTTATCAGGTAAAACAGGATGAATTGCTTTCCAAGCAAGTTTACCATGACCAATTTCTCTCCTTCCTGGTGCGCGTATAGCAGAAGCCTCTCCAACAGCAAATGGAGGAAAATTATAATGCAACATAAAATGTTCACGTCTATCCCCTTCAATGTCATCCACAATTTGCTCATCTTGTGTAGTACCAAGAGCAGTAACAACTAATGCCTGAGTGGCACCCCTTGTAAATAGCGCAGAACCGTGAGTCTTTGGTAGAATGTCAGCCTCGATTTCTATCTGGCGTATTTCATCGTACTTACGGCTGTCTATCCTCACACTTTTCTTTCTAATCATTTCACGCACTAAAGATCTTTCAAAGCTTTTTACTGCATAAGTAATTAACTTTTCGTCTTTTCCAGCCTCTTTAAGAGTATTCAATATATTATTCCTGACCACTTCTAGAGCTTGAACCCGCTCTTGTTTTACTGTTTTTGAATATGCTTCTTCAAAGTCTTTGCGATATTTCTCAAGTTCTTGAGTTATATCTGATATATCAACAGGAGCAAAGCTTTCAGGTTTATTGCCTACTGTATCAGCAAATTCTTTTATAAGTTTAATAACAGGTTGAAGATGTTCATGGCCGAATTTTATTGCACTCAAAACATTTTCTTCAGAGAGCTCTTTGACTTCCGATTCGACCATTAAGATCGAATTTTCATCACCAGACAAAAACAGATCCAAGTTGCTTGCTTTCATCTCTTGAACGGAAGGATTGAGTATATAATTGTTATTTTCATCACAACCGACCATAACTCCAGCTATAGTAAAGTGGAAAGGAACACCAGAAATTGCAAGAGCTGCGACGGTACCTATCAATGCTGGTACTTCAGGAGAATTGACCGTATCGTAAGTTAATAGATTACATACTACACTAATTTCATCATGAAAACCTTCAGGAAATAACGGTCTTATACTTCTATCTATTACTCTTGAAATTAAAGTTTCTCTATCAGATGGTTTTCCTTCTCTTTTGAAAAAACCACCAGGAATCTTTACCCATGGCATAACTTTTTGCAATAAACTGCACATTTAAAGGGAGAAAATCAACACTTTCTTCCTTCTTTTTTCGTACAACAGTGACTAAGATAGAAGTATCTCCATAATTTACAACTACTGAACCATCAGCTTGACGTGCTATTTTCCCAGTTTCTAAAGATAAGGTACGCCCCTCCCAATCTAAAGATTTTTTATAATTTCAAACATACAAAATTCCTCGATTATTTTCTAATGCCTACTCTCTATTAACTCTTGATAGGCTTCATTACCAAATTTACGTTTTTATATAATTTAAGTGCTTGTGCGCCTTCTACCTATCAATATAAGTAAACCGCGCTTAGAATTATGGTCATGCTTATGCTTTAAAATGCTCAGTTAAATTACTGATCCTCTCGGTTAAAATTGCACACTGTACAAAAGATGAACCTGTATCATCTTCTTTAATTGCATATGTACTAATCAAACTTTTTTTCTTTTTGGATGTTATTGACATCTAAACCTCATTTCAAAATATTAAAAACACGAACAGGCTTCACATAACCATGAGTAAAACTGCAAATTGCAATGGGCACATCACCCACTATCGTACAAAAAATATCATAATTCTTTAAACCACGCAAGTTATTTAATATAATTTCTTGACCTTTTCTGATTTTCTCCGCCTCCTCTAAGGAAATTTCAACTTTGAACATCGATTTTAAAGCCGATTCAATGGGAATGATGAAGCCTTTTGTATTACCTCCATCATCTTCTGCCATCCCACCTCCCTCTGTCATCCCAGTGCTTGACACTGGGATCAAGCCTATTTCATCACGAACATTGTTTTTGACATATGCTCCTAGAATCTTTTGTCCATTACATGATTTGTAAGTATTTGTATATCTGGATGCCAGTGTCTGGGCACTGGGATGACATCCTACTGGTAGGCCCGAATTGCAATATTTATACAATTGTGCAGTTTGCTCGATTGTTACTGATTCATCTTCCTTAAAATCACCTACCATCGTTCTTCTTAATTGTGTAATATGTCCAAAACAATTCAATTCAATTCCAAGATCTCTTGCAATTGATCTTACATATACGCCGCTACCGCAGATCATAGAAAAATCGGCACTATTATTTATAGTGTCCAAAAACATCATCTTCAGTTCATGTATTTTGACTTGTCGAGGTTTTATATTTACCTTTTGCCCACTTCTTGCTAATTTATATGCTCTTGCTCCCTTGATTTTCACTGCTGAAAATTGAGGAGGAGTTTGTGTTATCTCACCAATAAAATCCTTAATCGCATAGTTTATTTGGTTATATTCGGGTTTTATAGTGCTAGTTCTAATGATATCACCACCCAAATCATCCGTAGTTGTTTGTTTTCCCCATTTGATTGTGAAATTGTATGCCTTTAAGTCACAAGATAAATACGGTATAGTTTTCGTTGCCTCGCCAAGAGCAATCGGTAATATACCTGAAGCCAAAGGATCAAGTGTTCCCAAATGTCCGGCTTTTTTTATTCCAAAAATCCTTTTAATTTGAGTTACAGCTTGTGCAGAACTCATTCCTGTTGGTTTATCAAGATTCAGCCAGCCATTTACCATGTATCAATCTTACATAATTAGTAACAATTTAAAAAGTAGATAAAACATCAAGTTATTAATAAAAATGCTTGATTAGTTTACATTCTCATACCAATTCCCATTACACAGAGGGCAGATAGACAATAATGGAAAAAAAGCCATACTGAAATAAGTGAAGTAGTTGAGGTTTAAATGGCATTAAAATCAAAATTTTTGGATGAAAAAGTAGTGGAATCAGCAAGAAAAATGCTGAAGGAAGTAAGAAATAATGCATATGTTGCCAAAAAAACTGAATGCTATAATTGCAGCAAAAAAGCACGGTATAACAGCTGTAGCAAAAGTATGCTGCATTTCAAGGAACGCAGTAACTTCATGGATAAAGCACTTAAAATTTGGAAGAGAAGACAAACTATTTGTTCCTTTCCAACGCCGTAGAAAAACTAGATTGAATCAAAGTCAACTACAACAAGTTGAAGCGTGGATAGAAGAAAATCCTAATATTACTATTAAAGAAATGAGAATAAGAATAGAGAAAAAGTTCGGCTTAAATATCAGCAAATCTACAGTACATCGCTATATGCAAAAGATGAAATTCTCATATATCACACCAAGACCAGTTCATAATGGACAAGATAAAGACAGACAAAAAGAATTCAAAAAAAAACCTCAATGAAGTTATTAGCAAGCATCCTGAAAAAGAGCTGTTTTTCTTTGATGAATCGCGGTTTGGCACACATTCGAAAATTGGACGTGGGTGGTTTAAAAAGGGGATTAGAACACAGATTAAGATAAAATCAGGTAGGCAAAATTTCTATCTATATAGTGCGGTTAATCCTAGAAATGGAGAGAGCTCTAGCTTACTTGCACCAAATGTCAATACTGATTGTATGAATGTATTTCTTGAGCAGATGTCGCAATATTTGGAAACACAAGAGGCTTTTCTGGTTATGGATTGTGCTAGTTGGCATAAGTCAAAAAATTTAAAGGTACCTAAAAATATTGAAATTATATACCTACCGCCGTACTCACCTGAGCTTAATCCAGTTGAGAGGCTTTGGTTATATATAAAACAGAACATTTTGCGCAATAAGATATACGATACAATTGCTTTGCTTGAGAGCACTTTGTGCAAATTTATTACTTCTCTTACCTACTCCACAATTAAACAACTCTGCAATGTCTCCTATTTGCACTCCTAATAATGGGATTTGGTAGTACGTTTACACTCTGTATCAAAGAATTAAGCCCTTTAGTTAGGAGCATATCCAACCTCCACCTATAACTTGTTCGCCCTTATATGCTACACAGGCTTGACCTGGACTGATGCCAAAGTAATCGTCGTTTAAAATTACACAGGCTTTGTTCTTTTCGTCAGTTGAATATATTGTCGCTAAGCTTCCTGCATGTGATGACCTAAGCTTCACAGTTACTTCCATGCCTTCTTTTGGTTGTTCTAACCAATTTAACTCTTTGACCAATATCTTTTTTTGCATTAGAGCATTGATCGGGCCTACTACAACTTCATTATTTTCTGTATTAATTTTTATCACGTAAAGAGGCTCATTGTGTGCGATGCAGAGGCCTCTTCTCTGTCCCACTGTAAAATTTACTATGCCGCTGTGCTCACCTAGCACTTTTCCATGAATATCTACTATTTTACCTTTCTGTACAGATTGTGGAGCTAATTTAGCTATTGTTTTACTATAGCTTTCGGAAACAAAGCATATATCTTGACTATCCGGCTTTTCAGAGATTTGTAAGCTAAAATATTTTGCTAATTTTCTTATATCACTTTTATAGAACCCACCTAGTGGAAATCGCAAAAGCTTTAACTGCTCCTCAGTTGTAGCAAACAAAAAATAACTTTGATCTTTACTTTTATCAATACTTCTGCACAACTTTACCTCACCATTTTCTTCTAATCTTCTTACGTAATGTCCTGTTACGAGCACATCCGCACCAAGATTTTTTGTGACTTGCAATAGATCACGGAATTTGACTGTTTGGTTACATCTTACACATGGTATGGGGGTTTCCCCACGCATGTAAGTATTCGCAAAATCTTCTATTACTTCCTTTTTAAATATTTCTTCGTAATTTAAAATATAATGAGGAAAGCCAACACTTTCAGCTACGCGTTTGGCGTCATAAATATCTTGTCCAGCGCAGCATGCACCTTTTCTTGCATTAGCATTGCCATCAATGCCATATAGCTGAAGAGTCACACCTATCACTTCGTACCCAAGGTTATACAGCAGTGCTGCAGCAACGGAGCTATCAACTCCCCCGGACATTGCAACAATAGCCTTAGTTTGATGCGGAGCTTTATCTTTTAATAAAGGTTCAATTCCAAATTCTTTTAGCATATAATTTATAAACACAAACCTGGTGTCAATCACTGGAATCCAGTTTCTATTACACAATTTCATCGAAACAGCGTACTTATTTGTAGTCAAGTTCCAGTGTCAAGCGCTGGGATGACACCCCTTCCTGCTGGAAGTTGCCTTTAAATTACTTGATGCATGACACTGGGATCTCATTTATATTACATAATTCCATCAAAACAATTCGATAAACTGCCTTCAAAAACAATTTAATCTTGCTTGAATAAAACATGGCCAAAATAGTCCATGTTTTCAAGTACTTTTCCGCTACCCAGGGCAACACAACAAAGTGGATCATCTGCAACACGAACTGGTAATTTTGTTGTTTCACTAATAACTTTACTCAAGTTGCGCAATAACCCACCTCCACCAGATAAAATTATTCCTCTATCAACTATATCAGAAGAAAGTTCAGGTGGAGTACTCTCCAGTGCAGTTCTAATAGCAGAAATTATCTGATGTACAGGCTCTATTAGGCTCTCTGCAACTTGATATTCTGATAAAAGCATTTCTTTTGGCATACCACTCACTAAATCCCTGCCTTTAATTATCATTCCCTCTTTGTTGTTTTCAACTGGCAGACTAGCTGAACCGACGTTTTTCTTAATTTTTTCAGCAGTTGTTTCGCCAATCAATAACTTATGATTTTCACGAATGTATGACTTTATTGCCTCATCCATAATATCACCACCTACTCTGGCAGAACGTGAATAAACAATTCCACCTAAAGAAATAATTGCAACTTCAGTTGTACCACCTCCTATGTCAACAATCATAGAACCTTCAGGTTCGGTAACTGGAAGTCCAGCCCCAATTGCTGCAGCCATTGGTTCTTCAATTAAGAATACTTCATTTGCACCAGCACTTTCTGCTGCATCTTGTATAGCACGCCTTTCAACTGGGGTAGATCCAGATGGAACACATATGATAATATTAGGCTTATTAACAGTGAATCTTGTGTTTGCGCTGCGTATGAAATATTTTAACATTTCTTCCGCGCTTTTAAAATCAGCAATAACTCCGTCTTTCAAGGGCCTTATCGCTTCTATTTCTCCAGGTGTTTTTCCGAGCATCATCTTAGCTTTTTTGCCAAAAGCATAAGGAACGTAACTTCCTTTTTCTTTTACTCTTGCTACAACTGAGGGTTCATCAAGCACTATCCCCTGACTTTTCTGATAAACTAAAGTATTTGCAGTACCAAGATCTATAGCAATATCGCTAGCAAATAAACCTTTGAAAGTAAAAAAATTTCTGATTAAATTCTGAACAAAACTCATACACAACTCAAGAAAACCATTTATTGAGACAAATTATACTTTTCAGATAAGTAACTAGTGTAGCACTCAATATCTAAATCCCTACCTGTTACCTTTTTTAGCTGTTCCAAAAAGCCATAATTTGCACTATATACATTTTTAGAGAACCAATCGATAAGTAAACTGAAATCTCCTTTTACTATAGAATCTAAAAATTCGTAATGATTTTTCTTAATGAAAGAAAAAAACTGCACAGCAGCGATTAACGCTATGACTTTAATAGGAAAGTAGCCTATAACACCACTTATCCAATACTCATCTTGAAAATAAGTGTCTAGCTCATTTTTAGCTTTTACTGAAATCTTGTAATGCTTCATACCTTCCAACCATTTATCGTGTAGATCTTTAACTTCTAACGTACCATTTATTAGATCTTGTTCTAATTTAGTTCTTAGCATAATGTGAGCCAATAAACTAAATTCATCCGCATTCTTCAAAAAAGATGAAAGATTTACTTTATTGAAAATCAAATACAAATTTTCAACGCTACTATTAATTTTGCCTTTTGTAGAAAGTTTCTCCTTTATGTGTGGTTGAATGAACTCAATAAATTCTCTGGATGTTCCAATGATCCTTTCCATGAATAATCCTTGAGTTTCATACATAATATGTTTAGTAATTGAGCTCTTTATAGAATTTTGCGCTAAACATTTTTGATGAATTGCATGACCAGTATGCCGTAAAAGTAAAAATAAACCATAACAAAGGTCAGATTCATCATAATCGATAGGATCGTAATAAGAAATGGAAATCTCATTTGGTGTAACACTCATTTGCTGTAAGAATAAGGAACTAAGTTCAATCTGTCTCTGAACCGTAACTTTTTGTATATTAGTAACCTTATCCTTCTTCTGCTTTTGAATTACTTTCTCTACATTTTCACTAAAAAATTTGCCTAATTTAGGAAATATTTCCTTTATATTCTTTTCTGTGATGTTAGAGTCATAATCAGCAAGCAGTGAGTCATATTTTGAGCACTTTAATTGCTGCGATTTTATAGAAGCTACTTCACGAGCGAGTTTGATTAGATCAGCAAAGCGTTCTTTCAGCTTTTCTAAATTACTGATTTCAGAATTAGCTAGCTTCCGTAAGTTTTGGCATTCAATCTTAGCTTTGAGCAAAGATTTTACTAAATCAACAGGAATAGCACTATTGCTTTTATGTATTTTCTCTATTAACTTTAGCTGCTGAGTGTTCGCACTCTTCTTGTTGCTAAGAGCATTTGCTAATGATTCTTTTATTGCATTATGAGAGATAATTTCATGTTTGATTTCCCCTAGAAGACACATTTGTTCAACTTTGTCCTCTACATTCAATTGGCTTTTACTTACTAGTTCTAGTATGTTTTCGATATTCCTTACCTTATCTAATACTTCCTCTAAAAACTTATAAGATTCCATTTTTATCATTGCTTTGAAACATCTGCTTAATATCGTAATAGATTAATAATAAAGTTAAAAGTATATTTGCTTAAAGTACAATAAAAAATTGTATTTTATTCTTTTATTGTACCTCATTGCTAAGAACTGAGCATCTTATCAGAAAGTTAATTGTAAGATTGTAAAAAAACATTTAGTATTTTATTTTCCTTGACTCTATTCTAGTATAGAGGAATTATTAGTACTAGAATTAAAATTACACACTGTATTTTAAATTTATGGAGGTTTAGTAATGTGGAGTAGACTGATTATAATGTGTTGTTTTTGTTTGCTTCTTACTGGTGTAAGTTCTTGCCCTAAAAAAGGAGTAAATACGACAAATAAAATGAATGCTGTTGTTAAGCAGATAGGTGATAAAAGAGTTTTCTTTGGTTATGATGAATCTAGTATCAGTGAAGTGAGTGCAGATGTATTACTTGACGTGATGGAAGTGTTACAAAATAATCCTGACGTAAAGGTCACTTTAACTGGTCATACTGACAATCGTGGTTCTCACGAGTATAATCTTGCACTAGGAGCTAGAAGAGCAGATGCAGCTAAAAAATTTATGGTCAGCTGTACACCTTATCTAGAAAATAGAATAAAAACTGCTTCTAAAGGTGAAACTGAGCCTTTGGTTAATGTAAAAGATGATTCTAGAAATTCTAAATATGAAAAAGAGCATGCTAAAAATCGTAGAGTGGAATTTTCATTTTTTGGGATAAAGAAGTAGTTTCTTGCATTAAAACAAGAGAGCAATTCTGGCTTGTTAGCGGCGATATACCACAAATAAGTCGCTGTATGACGTAGAGACTATCTGGCGATCAAGAAACATAATGAAATTAGAGTTATTATTTCAAAATATAGCTAATAGCTTTCCTTTCCATAATCAAATCGCAGTTGCAGTATCAGGTGGTGTAGATAGTATAGTCTTACTGCACTTAATGACTAACTGGGCAAAAAAAAACAAGCTTTCACTTCCTATAGCATTAACAGTAAATCATGGGTTACGTTCAGAGTCTCAAAAAGAAGCTGATTTTGCTGTAAGCTATGCAAAAGAACTTGGGGCAAAGGAATCGTTCATGTTAAATTGGGAGAAGAAAAATATTAAAGGCAATATTCAGTTGCAGGCACGAAAAGCACGGTATAACTTATTAACAAAATGGTGTAAAAATAATAATGTTAAATATTTATTTGTTGCTCACCACAAAAATGATCAAGCAGAAACGTTCTTGTTGAGATTAGAGCGGGGTAGTGGAGTAGATGGATTATCATCAATGGATTACAAATCTTTCTTAAATGGTGTTTATATATTTAGGCCGTTGTTAAATTTTAGTCGTAGTGAAATAGAAAGGTATGCTAAACTTCATCAGTTAAGATGGATCGAAGATAGAAGCAATTATGACTTAAAATACAGGCGAACTCTATACCGTAACTTGCTTAAAGCAAGTGATAATCAAGATGTTCTAACAGAGCGAATATGCCTTACAGCACTTCATATGAAAAGAGCCGCAAAAGCGTTTATGCATTACACACGCCTTGCATTTGATGATTGTATTAATGTTCATGATTTTGGTTATATTGAAATTAAACTAAGTGAATTTTATCAATTGCCAGAGGAAATAGCCTTGAGGCTTCTTCTTTACTCTATAATGGCAATTGCCAGCAAACATTATAAACCAAGGTACAACAGCCTTATCGTAATATTTAATAAAATATTGCAAAAGGGTAGTAATGTTAACTGTACACTTTCTGGGTGCAAAATAAGAAAATATGGAGAAAATATCTTAATAATTAGAGAATCGTCAAAGATACAAGAAATTACTGTAAATTTGCCTATGTGCGAACCCATTACATGGGACAATAGATTTGGCTGTACAATACTTAGCAATCAGAAGTGTTCAGTAACTATTGCTCCGCTAAAGAAAACACAAAAAATTCCTGAATTTCTAAAAGATTACAACTGCTGCCCTGAAGTTTTTTACTCTTTACCTGTAGTCCTAAAAGATGGAAAGATGTTTGCTTATCCATGTATGAAACATAATAGTAAGAGCACTAGTGATGGCGAGATTAAATATTTTATCGCTAGTATAATAAAGGAAAATTTGCTAAAGTTAACTAATATTTAATTAAGGGTTAGAATGAGTGGGACAAGATTTTTTAAATTTGTTTTATTATGTCTAACAATCGCTGCTTTTATTTATCTTATGTATGTTCTTTTTTTAAAAAATTAAAGCTGCTGCGGCCACTATATCCTTCATGCCTATTATTATAACATCTGCTGTAGTGACATGTTCAGTAATATGCACTGCGGTTGTATTAGGTCTTGCTATTTGTTTTGCTATTTATTTAATGAAACCATCTAAAGTAATAGAAGGTGAGCAAAAAGTAACACTTGATGATGTCATCTTATCAGATGAAATAAAAGAAGAGCTACGCATGATTTGTAATGATATATCACAAGAGAAGAAGGTAATGTTTGAAAAAGTTGGTTTTAAGCCACCACAGGGTTAACTTTTATATGGTCCACCAGGAAATGGTAAAACACTTCTTGCTCGCGCTGTTGCAGGTGAAGCTAATGTCTCATTTGAAAGTATTTCGGCCTCTGAGCTTGTTGGAGAGTATGCTGGTCAAGGTGTATATCATGTACGCAACTTTTTTAAAAGAGCAAAAAAGAATGCTCCTTGTATAATTTTTATAGATGAAATAGATTCCATAGGTGCAAAGCGCGATTCTACTGGTCATCACGTAAGTGAAAATTGCGCTAAAACTTTAAACCAACTATTGACCGAAATGGATGGTTTTAATTTTAACAAAGGTGTAATAGTAATTGCTGCAACTAATCGTCGTGAAGTTTTAGATGAAGCGCTTCTTAGGCCTGGCCGTTTTTCTAAGCATATCTATATTTCCCTACCAGAATTGGGCTCACGAGAAAAGATATTAGATCTTTATATGAAGAATGTGCCAGTTGGATCAGATCTAAACCTTAAAGAAATTGCAGAAAAAACTGAAGGCTATTCAGGCGCTGAGTTATCTAATTTAGTAAATGAGGCAAAGCATAATGCCGTAAGGCGTACTCAAGAGCAAAAAATAGAAGAACCTGTTGTTAGCATGGGTGATTTTACAAAAGCACTTGAAGAGTTTAATAGTACACATAAAAAATTCAAGAATAGAAAAGCGAGCAATACAGGTAATAATGTAATAAGTGCATTACTACAATCTGCTGTAGAAAATTATATGCAGCAGCATCTTACCAGTACATAACACATATACTTATTGCAGTGAAAAACAATTTTTTAAATTTGTAATTATTTTTCTAAAGTTTACTACTCTTTTCCAACAGTGAAAAAAATGGAAAGGTGGTTGCTTATCCTGATGTAAATTACAACGGAAAAATACGGTGATGATAAGATTCGATGCATTATTAATAGCACGATAGAACAAAATTTGGTAAGCTCGATTAGTATTTAATTAGAAATGTAAATGAAAAAAATTTTAGAAGGCTTATTGATCTGGTTAGTGATTATTGTTCTTATTTCAGTTGCTTATATTCAATTTAGCGGAAGTATAGGTAAGAGTAAAACAACCATACCTTTTTCAGAATTTTTAACTAGACTAGAAGATAATGATATAGAAAATATTACAATAAGAAACCAAAGTATCGAAGGGAAGTTTAGGGATGGGTCAGCCTTTAACTCAAGTGGTGTTATATATAGTGACTTAATAAAAAGTTTGCATGATAGGAAAGTGAAGTTCTCCTTTTCAATTGGAGACTCTGCAATAGGTATAATTGGTGGATTACTTATTCAATGGGTTCCGACGCTTATCTTTATCGGTTTATTGCTTTTCCTTTTTAAACAAACGCAAGCAGGAGGTAATAAAACTATAAGCTTTGGCAAATCAAAAGCTAGGCTTATGACTACTGGAAAAAAAGTGACATTTGATGATGTTGCTGGGATTGATGAAGCAAAAGAAGAGTTGGTTGAAATTGTTGATTTTCTTAAACAAAGGCAAAAATTTCAAGTGTTAGGTGGGAAGATACCAAAAGGATGTCTTTTAATTGGTTCCCCTGGAACTGGTAAAACTCTACTTGCTCGTGCAATTGCAGGTGAAGCTAATGTACCGTTTTTTAGTATTTCTGGATCTGATTTCGTTGAAATGTTTGTCGGTGTTGGTGCAAGCCGTGTCCGGGATATGTTTGATCAAGGCAAGAAAAATGCTCCTTGTATAATTTTCATAGACGAAATAGATGCGGTGGGTAGGCATCGCGGCATCGGTCTTGGTGGCGGTAACGACGAAAGGGAACAAACATTAAACCAGTTACTGGTTGAGATGGATGGTTTCGAGTCTAATGAAGGTGTGATAATAGTTGCTGCAACTAACCGTCCAGACGTCCTAGATCCAGCACTACTTAGACCTGGTCGTTTTGACCGACAGATTACTATTTCTTTACCTGATATAAATGGGCGTGAGAGAATATTAAATACGCATATAAAGAAAATATCGATAGCACCAGATGTAAACGTAAAAACAGTTGCGAGGGGAACGCCAGGTTTTTCAGGGGCTGATCTAGCAAATTTAGTGAATGAGTCTGCGCTTATTGCTGCAAGAAGAAATAAGAAAATTGTTACCATGGATGATTTTGAGTATGCACGTGATAAAGTGATGATGGGCATGGAAAGAAGGTCCTTAGTCATTACAGAAGAAGAAAAAAAGCTTACTGCTTACCATGAAGCTGGTCATGCAGTAGTTGCAGTTAATATGCCTGCTTCTGATCCTATACACAAAGCAACAATTATTCCACGTGGTAGAGCACTTGGTTTAGTTATGAGACTACCAGAAACAGATAGAGTGTCCCTCACAAGAGAAAAGATGCTAGCAGATATAACTGTTGCAATGGGTGGACGTGTGGCAGAAGAGCTAATTTTTGGCTATGATAAAGTCACAAGCGGCGCATCTTCAGATATAAAACTAGCATCAGATTTATCACGTGCTATGGTGACAAAATGGGGAATGAGCGACAAAATAGGGCCAATATATCACAATCGTGAACAAATCACACATGATTCTGAGACAATTTCTGAAGATACGTTAAGACTTATAGATGAGGAAATAAAGAAAGTTGTATTTTCTTGCTATGAAAAAGCAAAAGACATTTTAACCAAGCGTAGGAAAGACTTGGAGCTCATTGCTGAAAATCTACTGGAGTTTGAAACTTTAACAGGAGATGAAATAAAAGACATATTAAGTGGAAAAAAAATTGTTAGAAATGAAAATGAAGGTAAAGAAGAGATAAGAAGATCCTCTCTCTAATTAGATCTGACTTTGATTTAACTGCTAAAATAAAAATCTTTAACCAGAATCTAAACTACAAAGCTATAATTAAACCTCTGCATTTTACCAATGAACTTCCTTGAACATTTCTCCAATTTTTTTCTAAATAACTCTTTGCCTATTTAAATAAGTATGTTCAGTATTAGAGCTTTCCAGACCGCTACTAGGAGAAAGCTTGACCTTTAAACATCTCTATTAGCTTTAATAAAGGAGCAGTTCTTGCTACAATGGCTCCTATAACAGCAGTAGCACCCATGATGAGAAGAAGCGGTTCTGAAGTGGTGATTATACACATCTCAATACATAAACCAGCAATGACCATACCAACCATTATACCAATGAAAGCACCTACAATTATGGATGAAACTACACCAATTAATTTTCCTATTTTTGAACTAAGTGGTACTTCTCTTTTACCTCCAACACAACCTTTGAATTTCGCTTTGATCTTCCTCCAACATCCTTAATTGTCTTTTCAAATTTTAATAGCGACTTGTTGTTTAGTCTATAGCTAACCGAAGTAAGATTTTCTCAAAGGGTGGGGTAAAAAGGTATAATACTGCTTTAATGAAGGTAGAATGATGCCAAAGCCATATAGTGAGGACCTGAGGGAACGAGTTTTAAAAGTGGTAGACGAGAAAAAAATGACAATAGAAGAATTCGAAAAGGTTGTAGAAAAAATGCGCCCAGAGTGGGAAAAAGTTCAAGAACAGAAGAAATGCCATGGAAGAACGTCAAGACTGCCTGTATTGGAAGACAAAATACTCTGTATAATTCTATATTATCGAACTTACATAACGCACCGATTCTTGAGCTAACTATTCAACTTTCATAACTCAAGCATCTACCGATTACTCAAGAAAATGGAACCACTTTTGGCCAAGAAAGTCTCAATAAAAAAAGGATAGAACTATGACGCTAGAAAGAATTTTGAAAATATTAGCAGATGTTACAGAACAACCAATACAACGATCAAAAGATAGGAAGAAAAGAAAATTGTCTTATTCCGGAAAGAAAAGAGTAAATACAATAAAAACAGAAATTGTTATAAAAGAAGATGGGCAAATTCTATCAGTGTCAAAGTCACACAGAGGTCGAATTCATGATTTTAAGATACGAAAACAGGAAAAAATGTTGTCAAAAGAGAATATCAAGTATGTTGATTCTGGGTATCAGGGGTTGGCAAAAATTGCAGAGTAACGTTGTAATTCCATATAAAAGGTATCGGAAAAAATCGCTGACCGATGATCAAAAAGAGCACAATCGAAAGCTGACATCATTTAGAATGAGAGTGGAGCATAAAATTCATGAAATTAAGGTTTTTAAAATCATGTCACATACCTATCGCAATTTTCAGAAGAAATACAACATGAGATTTAACATAATTGCTGATCTGGTAAATCTTAAACACAAGTTTTAATTGATCCTGCTATTGACCTAACTCACGCTGAATTTAGTTCCATACTGTTTCCCAGTAGGTCTTGTGGAAGAAGTAAGCAAGATGTTAAAAATTGATAGAAAACTATATACTAGTGGAGGAAAAGAAGAGAAGAAAGAGGAAGTATAAAACCGTCTTCAGACTATCAAAAGGGACATAGTCATAAAATTAAAGACTTAGATAGCTTTGTCAAATTTCTGAATGAAAACCGAGATATTACGGTTGAAAAAATAATTGAAAAATTTGGCAACATGTGCAAAGATACAGTCTACAATTATCTTAAAAAAGTAAGCTATACATATAAAAAAAACTTTTCTTTATCAGGAAAGGAATGAAGAGAAACCCAAGGAGTTCATAAAAAAATAGAAGGAATAGAAAAAGAAAACTTGATATTCATAGATGAGTCTGGAGTAGAAGATAACAGATTTTATGAATATGGGTGGTCTCAAAAAGGTAAGAGGTTATTTGTCCAGGGTTTAAAAGAAAGAGGGTAAGAATAATTGGAGCACTAAATGAAGGAAAAGTTAAAGCTTCCTGAAGGCTACTGCAACAGCGAGATTTTTGATGCTTATGTAGAAAATATACTTGTTCCTATATTAAAACCTGAACAGACTATTGTTCTCGATAAAGCAAGCTTTCATAAATCTGCAAGGACGAAAAATTTGATAGCAAATATTGGGTGTAAAATTTTGTTCTTGCCTCCATACTCGCCAGATTTAAATACTCACTTTTACCTTACAAAGAAACTATGGAGAGAATGAAAGGAAATCAGTTTGTTTTTTCAGTTCAAGATACAAGTTATTTGGATTTTGACTCTCATATAAAAACCAAGAGGCTAGGTAGTATTTCTAAAGCTTATACGAAGCATAAAATGGGTTTACTGTTGCACAGTGCCTTAATAGTCAGCAAAGACGGATTGCCTTTAGGTCTATCTTCTCAACAATGTTGGGCACGTTCTATTAGGGAAAAAGAAACGGCACAAGAAAAAGCAAACAGGAAATACCGTACCTCCATAGAAGAAAAAGAAAGTTATAAGTGGATAACAGCTCTCAAAGAAAGCATAAACAACCTTCCTGCAAATGTACAACTTGTTACCCTTGGTGATAGAGAGGCAGATATCTTCAAATTTTTATGGATCACTGAGACATTAGGTAGTTTTTATGTAATCCGTAATCGAACTAATAGAAGATTTATCTGTACTGAAATTGGAAAAAACAGATTTGCAAACACGCATCACTCAACTGCCAGTAAAGAAGAAAATTTCTCTAGAAGTTAATAAAGGTAGAAACCAAAGATCAAGGAAAGCTAATATTGAAGTTAAGTATATGAAAGGCTATATACCTATCAGATCTTCTTCAATTTATGGATCAAAAGACACAGTGCATAAAATAAGTGATAAAATCCCTGTATATGTGGTAAGTGCAAAAGAAACAAATCCTCCTGAAGGATTGGAAGCTATTGATTGGACTTTGCTGACTAATGTACCAGTTAATAGCACTTTAGATGCTATAGAAAGGATAAATTGGTATAAGCTAAGATGGAAAATTGAGGAGTATTTCAGGGTTTTAAAATCAGGATGTAAAATAGAAAGCTCTCGTTTAACTACAAAGGAAAGGCTACAGAAATTAATTGCTATAAAGAGCATTACTGCATTTAAAATTTTATATTTAACAAAAGTCGCTTTATCAAATCCCATGGAAACCTGTACTAAAATTTTAAGCAATGAAGAGTGGAGGGCCCTTTTCATACGTGAGCATAAAGTAGCTACATTGCCAGAAGAACCTCCAAACATAAAACAAGCTATTATTTGGTTAGGAAAATTAGGTGGATTTATGAATAGAAAAAGTGATAATTTACCAGGGGCTATGACTCTATGGCGGGGCTATGAAAATCTTAAGGAGAGCATAGTTATGCTTCACATCATGATCTCTCAAAATTGTGGGTAAAAGTGAGATTTAAATCCGATTGAGAAGTTCTGGTTTGCCATTAAGCATGTCATAAGAAAAGTACTGCCAAGCTTTTTGCCCAATATTAATTCGGCTATTGATTTTGTCTTTCAGTGTTTGGGCAAATCTTACTTCGGTTAGCTATAGATGCTTGTATTGGGCAGTATTCGCTTACTATACACTTCCAACTGAGCTTATAAAAGCTGTGTTATCTCCTTGTAGCATCAGGTGTATATTTTTTGCTATTTTTTCCACTAAGAGGATAACATTATCAAAATTTTCAAATTTTGATAATACATAATCTGCTAAGCTTTTCTGACCTTCGGGCCTGCCTATTCCAAATCTTAAACGCCAATAATCGTTACCAATAAAGCTATCTATAGACTTCAGTCCATTATGTCCAGCAGAGCTACCACCTTTTTTTACTTTTATTCTTCCAAATTTCAAGTCAGCATCATCATGTATGACAACAATATTGTCTAGCGATAATTTGTAAAAATTTTTTATTTTTGCAACAGGAATACCTGAATTATTCATAAATGAAGAAGGCTTTATTAGCATAACTTTATTATTGTTAATTATGCCAGAGGTTATCAAGTAATAGGCTTTCTTAGAAAATGACTGAAAATTCCAATATTTGTAGATTGCGTCAATAACGATAAAACCAATATTATGATGAGTTAACTCATATTGACTACCAGGATTACCAAGCCCAGCTATTAAATGCACTACTCCTCTGTTTTTGTTTGAGTCTCTTCAACATCACTATCGGCAGCAGAGATTGTTACAATGGTGAAATTTTCTTCCTCATGAGCTACAAATTTAACACCTTCTGGCAATTTTACATCATTGATATGTATAGACTGACCAATCATTTTGCCAGACAAATCAATTTCTATGACTTGAGGTATTTTCTCAGGAGAGCATTTGACAGTAATAGAACGACACAGAACATTAAGCACTCCACCTAATTTGATTCCTGGTGATTTACTTTCGTTGATGAATGATAAAGGTATATCTATTTTAATTTCACTACCTTTATCAACAAACTGAAAATCAACATGTTGCACAGTATCCTTTACTACATGCCATTGAATATCACGAACAAGAGCATATTCTTTTTTCCCCGAAATATCTAGTTCTATTAAATGTGCAGAAAGAGCACCTGATTTATATTGTTTAGTAAATTCCTTTGCAGACAATGTCAAATTTACGTTATCATGCCCTTTACCATATATAACTGCAGGTATACTTCCCTTCTCCCTCAGAGCCTGAATCGCTTTCTTTTTTTTTACATCACGTAACTCTGCATTAATTGTTACCATTTCTTGCTGTGCCATCGATTACTCCTATTCAACTAATCCTTTTTATATAATTTAATAATATAACATAAAAATATTTATTTCAAACTTCATTCTTTCACACTAATTCTTTGTGGAAAAATTTATTTAGATATATAATTAAGATTACGTAGTAAGAGCTATGAGTATTAACGATCAAGTAGTTTTTAAGATTTATAAGCCAACAAAAACTGCAACACAATCTGGCTTAGGTAATACAAAATTCTGGTACCTGAAAATTGAGCCTTGTTCTTACTATATTGAACCTTTGATGGGATGGGTTGGCTCAAAAGATCCCCAAAAACAGATTGTATTAAAGTTTGATTCTCTTGAAAAAGCAATATCTTACGCAAAGAAACACAACACAAAGTACACAATTGAAATGCCAAAAGATGTTAAAAGACTGCCAAAATCTTATGCAAATAATTTCGTATCAAAGTAAGTTTTATCGTAGTGTGTTTATCTAAAAACCTAAACCTAATCGTTACTATGATTTTGCTAACACACTAAGGTCATTTAGATAGTCGAACCTGGCTAGCTAGTATCAAAGAGTTATTTTTTAGGTATTTCTCCGTAAGACTGCAAGTTTTTTTGGATTACTCAAATAACTTCATTCTGCTTGAAGAACTTTTATGTTGCTTTGCACTAAATTAATTTCACGTTTTATTTGTGTTAGCTATTTATTTAGTGAGTGAACATGTAATTTTACCTTAAATAACCCTATAATAAAAACATAGTTATTGAAATAATACAGAAGGTTCTCATGACAACCTCTGTATAGCTCTTAATTTTGCTGAACGCGCACGCGGATTTGCATTTATTTCTTCCGCACTTGCTTTAATCACTTTTTTGTTTAAAAGGGAGAATGTCTTGGTAGGTCCTGGTTCACACAAATCTTTAAAAAGGGTTTTAACTATACGATCTTCTAGAGAATGAAAGGTAACTACAATTAATTTGCCGTTTTCACTTAAAATCTCAGATGCAGCTTTAATACCCTTTTCAAGCTCTCCTAGCTCATCATTTACCCATATTCTGATTGCCTGAAATGTCCTAGTTGCAGGGTCAATCTTGCTTTTTCCACGAAACACTACAGAACGTACAATATCCGCAAGTTCAAATGTAGTTTTGATAATTTTCTTCTTCCGCGCATTTACTATCGCTCTTGCGATTCTGCGGGAATGACGCTCACCCCCATAATTATATATAGTGTTCGCAATCTCTTCTTCACGTAAAGCGTTAACAAACGTCGAAGCATTCATATGAGAATAGTTATCCATGCTCATGTTAAGTGGGCCATCACGTAGAAATGAGAATCCTCTATCTCCATTAGAGAGCTGCATAGATGAAACTCCAACGTCGAAAACTATTCCATTGATACCTTTAATATTATTACTATCCAATAAATTTTTGATATTACTAAACTTTTCAATAAATAACTTTATTCTATTAGGGTATTTAACATTTAGATCATCATAAAATTTAGTAACTGTTTCATCTCTATCAACTGCATACACTTTGCAATCAGCGGATTCCAATATTGTTTTGCTATATCCTCCAGCTCCAAACGTGGCATCCACATATATACCACCACTGTGTGGTGACAATTGCAGTACATCTCTTTCAACAAAACTGGAATATGTGTCATATCAAGAGACTTTGTGCACTTAAATTAAAATAACTTTCTCGCCAAAAAATATATGGAAATATATAGGTATAGTATAAGAATATTTAAATATAATCAACGATATAAAAATTTAATAAGATAATATTATTAATATAACATTTACATAATTCACGTTTGAAAAAGTAAGTAATATTACTATAATATCAAACAAATTACGTAAGATTTCGTGCAACAAATAACAAAAGTAATACTATCAAGTTTAATTTGTAACACTTTGTTGTGGTATGATCACATGCTTTTCAGCCATCTAATAAGCATAATCGGAGATGTGTTTTTTCCATCAGACGACAAATTAGTCAGCATACTTAAAGCTTTTGGAGTGTTTGCAGTGGGTTTCTTAATAAGACCAATTGGTGCTGCTATATTTGGCCACATTGGCGATAAATATGGAAGAAGGATTGCTCTATTTCTCTCTATCATATTGATGACTCTATCAACCGTACTTATTGCATTTGTTCCAGGCTATCAGAACATTGGGGTACTCGCATCAGTACTGGTGGTATGTTTAAGATTATTGCAGGGTATATCTCTTGGAGGAGAGGCAGGAAATGCCCCATTTTTAATAGAGCATGCTCCTAAAAATAAAAGAGGATTCTTTGGCAGTATTGAAGTATTGAGCGCAATTCTTGGCTCAATATTAAGTCTTATAGTGGTGCTTATATGCAAAAAAGTATCCGATTTTGAATCTTGGGGATGGAGATTGCCTTTTATTTTCAGTTTTGTAATAGGATTAATCAGTATATATATGAGATATATACTCGATGAAAGCCCAGAATATAAAAAGCAGGAAAAGCCACATGAATTACCGTTAAAAGAACTGTTAAATGGCTATAAAAAACCTTTTCTAATATCAATTGGAGTTGACATAGTTGAGAATGCATCTCTTTACATATATTTAGTGTTTTTTAATCTACTTGCATCAACAATAAACACTCACTTTAATCACGCAGTAGAAATATTGAATCAGGTTGCACTTGGAGGATTGACTATACTATTTGCAATGCTTTCTGATAAGGTAGGGAGAAAAAGAGTCATGAAATTTGCATTTGTGACTTTTATAGTAGTAAGTTATCCAGTTTTTTCAATGATACTAAGTGGTAATAATTTGCTCACCATAATGGCGCACGTTCTTTTTATAATCCCAATAGCTGCTTCTCTTGGTCCTGTTAGCGCGTTTATGTGCGAATTATTCCCAATAAAGGTACGATACAGTGGATTTGGTTTATCAAGAAATATAGCTTCGGGATTTTTTGGTGGTCTTGCACCATTTATATGCACAACTATTATCAAAGTTACAGGACAAGGAACTTTAGCAAGTTTTTACATGATTTTCTGTGCACTAATTGGGTTAGTTGCTATATCACAAGTTAAGAGTTAGATTTTTTCAAAAACCAAGTGTTTAAAAAATCTAATCATAAGGTGGAAAATGCCAATTTTTAGGTGATAGTGTAAATATTTCAACTCCATCTTTTGTGACTCCAAGCGTATGCTCAAACTGTGCAGAAAGTGAAAGATCACGTGTTGTCACTGTCCAGCCATCTAGCTTGCTGAGCAGAGTTCCATGTTTTCCAGCATTGATCATTGGTTCTACCGTAAAAAACATGCCTTCTTTTAAGATAAGATCCTCACCTTCATCGTAAAAATGTACGACATTTGGTGGAGCATGAAAAACCTTTCCTATGCCATGTCCACAATAATTGCGTACGATAGAATATCCAAAATCTTCAATATATTTTTCTATAGCAAATCCTATTTCATTTAACTTATTGCCGGGCTTAACTTGTTTTATCGCTTCCATTAGCGCATTGTAGGCAGCATTACACAAACGCTTTGCTTTTATTGAGGGTTTACCAGTCCAAAACATGCGACTTGTATCACCATGCCAGCCATTTAAAATCACTGTAACGTCAATATTTAAAATATCTCCATCTTTAAGAGGTTTATCATCAGGAATACCATGACATACAACAGCATTTTTCGAAGTACAAATTGATTTCGGATATCCCTTATAATTCAGTGGTGCTGGAATTGCACCTGCATTGATTATAAAATCATGACATAGATCATTTAATTCATTAGTTGTTACGCCTACTTTGACGTATGGTGCAATAAAATCAAGAGTTTCAGCTGCAAGCCTGCCAGCTTTACGCATAAAGTCAAAATCTTCTTGTGAATGTATAGTTATGTTCATGTTTCTTACGTTTTTATTGTAATTTTCTGCTTCTCTTACGGATACATAAGTGTAATAATACTATAAAAATAAGCTCCTAGATCAAGCCATTTGTATATTAAGAGATAAAGACAAAAATCTAGACTGTGACTTTTGACTTAACCCAATGGTATAACTTACTTATTTTGCCATCGTGACCAAGCATTCCAGAATTATTTCTATAAAAGGTGTCAACTATTAGCTTTATAGAGCCTAAAGCAGCAGAAAATACAGGATTTTTGTCGTATTCGCCATCAAGACCGCTACAAGATTCAGGGCATCCGATACGGACTTGTTTATTGAATATATAGCTTGCAATTTCTTTCATGCTTGTGAGTTGACTAGCTCCACCTGTGACCACTACTTTATTGATTGGATCTTTTTGTTTTTGAAATTGCTCTCTTACTAGTTCAAATATCTCCTCAACCCTAGGTCTTATGATGTCAATGAGTTCGGACTTGAGTACTCGAGTCGGTTCATCATTTTCATTGTTTTGCACTGTAATATATTCATTTTCATCTATTGAAGTTATGATAGTGCTACCGTACAGTATTTTTATGCGTTCTGCGTGTTCTATGCTTGTGCATAGCCCATAGGCAATATCTCGAGTGATGTGAATGCCGCCAATTGGAATGCTACTTGTATATACAAGTTTTCCTCTCTTGAAAATTCCAATTGCAGTGCATCCACCTCCTATGTCAACAATGGCAGTCCCTAGCTCTTTTTCATCTTCACTTAGACAAGCAAGACCTGCAGAATATGCAGAAGCAACACAACCAGCCATACTTATCCCGCTATTATTAGTTATACAATTTTCAATATTGGTAAGGGCTGGACGCGAAGCAGTGACAACATTAACATCAGCAGATAATCTTTTTCCATATAATCCACTAACCTCCTTTATGTCAGTCATGTCATCTAGGTGATATTTAAGTGGTATATTATGAATTATAACATTTTCTTCGATATATTTCTCAAATGTCTGAAAGACTACACGTTTTATATCTCGGTCTAAAATTTCGTGATTAGCTGCAATTATTTCGTTATGTACGTTAAAAGACGAAATCCCACATCCAGCCACATTCACATATATCTGGTCTATAGTCTCTTCTGATACTTGTTCAGCTAAACCTACAGTTGATGAAATAGAGTAACTTGCATGCTTTGCGTCAGTTATTGATCCACCATTTATACCTTCTGCACTTTTATAACCCACTCCTATTATTTTATAGCTAAAATTGCTATTGATTTTAACAATGAGACAGATAATTTTTGTTGTACCCACGTCTAAAACAGCAAAAACATTCTGCTTTGGTTTTGTTATTACTGCAGAGTACATTGGTTGACCTTATGATGCGATTCCATTTAAATTTTAGCTTCCCTGAATGAATTTATATTTCTATCATAAATGTAGCAACATTTTAATATACCTAGACAAAAAGAAAAATAAAACACAGAATTACAATTTTTATGTCTAAGTTACCAATTGTAATTGCCCCTGACGAAAGATTAACTACACGCGCCAGTGAAGTAACAGATATAACCAATAAAATTAAAGAATTAGTAAACGACATGTTCGAAACTATGTACGATGCAGAAGGTCTTGGTCTTGCTGCAGTACAAGTTGGAGTGCTGAAGAGAATTTTTGTCATGGACGTTCAGACAGAAAAGGCTGGAGATGAGCTAGCAGGGTATGACTCAGTTGGCAAGTTTTGTATGATTAACCCTGAAATTAAGGAATTATCTGATGAACAAGTGATTATGAGTGAAGGATGTCTTTCAATTCCAGAGCAAAGCCATGAAATCAAGCGTCCAAAATATTTAACTGTAAAATATAAAAACTTAAATAACGAAGAACAGACGCTAAAAGCTAGTGGTTGGCTTGCAAGGTGTATTCAGCATGAATTGGATCACTTAAATGGTATATTATACATTAGACATTTATCTAGGTTGAAGTATGATTTGGCTATGAAAAAAGCACAAAAGGTTAAGAGGCACTATGAGCAATGAAGATCTAGAATTGTTGAAGTTCTATCATGAAGTGGGAGTTGATTGCACACTAACTGAAAGTGAAGAGGAAAAAAAAATGGAAAATGAGAGAGCTGCACAATCCTCTGTCATCGAGCAGAAAAAAGCCATGTTTCCAAGTGACTGGATAATTGAAGCAAGGAAGCTTGCAAGTGAATGTAGTAGTGTAGACGAACTAAGAAGTGCAGTTAAGTCATTTGAGGGTTGTGAAATAAAAAAAACTGCAACTAATACTGTTTTTTCTGATGGTAATCCGAATGCAAAAATCATGCTTATTGGTGAAGCACCAGGAGCAAATGAAGACCTGAAAGGCATACCATTTTGTGGTGCAAGCGGAATACTGCTCGATAAGATGCTCGCTGCAATTAGTCTGGACCGCACTAAGGTGTATATAAGCAACGCGGTGTTTTGGCGTCCACCAGGTAATAGAAAAACCAACTGACCTAGAGCTTGATATGTGCAGACCATTTGTTGAGAAGCACATTGCTCTTGTTTTACCGCAAATTCTGATTTTTGTCGGAGGAATTGCATGTTATAGCCTTCTTGATAACACAAAAACTATATCGAACTTGCGTGGCAGGTTTCATACGTATACTAACCAATATTTATCTCATTCAATTACTACAGCTGCTATATTTCATCCAGCATATCTGCTTCGTCAACCAGCACAAAAACGTTTAGCTTGGGAAGATTTAAAGAAGATTAGAGAATATCTTGATAATACCAATAACCACACGGACGTTTAGCTTATACCAATTCCCATTACACAGAGGGCAGATAGACAATAATGGAAAAAAAAGCCATACTGAAATAAGTGAAGTAGTTGAGGTTTAAATGGCATTAAAATCAAAATTTTTGGATGAAAAAGTAGTGGAATCAGCAAGAAAAATGCTGAAGGAAGTAAGAAATAATGCATATGTTGCAAAAAAACTGAATGCTATAATTGCAGCAAAAAAGCACGGTATAACAGCTGTAGCAAAAGTATGCTGCATTTCAAGGAACGCAGTAACTTCATGGATAAAGCACTTAAAATTTGGAAGAGAAGACAAACTATTTGTTCCTTTCCAACGCCGTAGAAAAACTAGATTGAATCAAAGTCAACTACAACAAGTTGAAGCGTGGATAGAAGAAAATCCTAATATTACTATTAAAGAAATGAGAATAAGAATAGAGAAAAAGTTCGGCTTAAATATCAGCAAATCTACAGTACATCGCTATATGCAAAAGATGAAATTCTCATATATCACACCAAGACCAGTTCATAATGGACAAGATAAAGACAGACAAAAAGAATTCAAAAAAAAACCTCAATGAAGTTATTAGCAAGCATCCTGAAAAAGAGCTGTTTTTCTTTGATGAATCGCGGTTTGGCACACATTCGAAAATTGGACGTGGGTGGTTTAAAAAGGGGATTAGAACACAGATTAAGATAAAATCAGGTAGGCAAAATTTCTATCTATATAGTGCGGTTAATCCTAGAAATGGAGAGAGCTCTAGCTTACTTGCACCAAATGTCAATACTGATTGTATGAATGTATTTCTTGAGCAGATGTCGCAATATTTGGAAACACAAGAGGCTTTTCTGGTTATGGATTGTGCTAGTTGGCATAAGTCAAAAAATTTAAAGGTACCTAAAAATATTGAAATTATATACCTACCGCCGTACTCACCTGAGCTTAATCCAGTTGAGAGGCTTTGGTTATATATAAAACAGAACATTTTGCGCAATAAGATATACGATACAATTGCTTTGCTTGAGAGCACTTTGTGCAAATTTATTACTTCTCTTACCTACTCCACAATTAAACAACTCTGCAATGTCTCCTATTTGCACTCCTAATAATGGGATTTGGTATTACTACTTGTTGTCATCCCAGTGCCGGCTAATTGCATTAAATATTGAAAAATTTACTAAACAGAGAAAAAGGCAAAAGAAAATCTATCAGCTACTACCTTTTTTTTAATTGGCGTTTTTCATTGTATTAAATGCTTTGATAAGCGCATTTTAGCTTATGTGGGTAAAAGTTTTATAAAGACATAGAGTGCACATAGTGCAAAAAATTAAACATCAAGTATATTGAGCTTTTTGTCCTTTTATCTGCACAGACTGAAGATAAATAATATATCTTCACCCTTATTTTAAGGAGAATGGAGGAGTCCGTCAAGTAACTCTTGCCGTTGCTATAGCTGCTTGAGTTCCTGTAATCACAATGTTGGTGCAATGCACGCATGGAATTTTATTTACTCTATAATATATTGGTTTATAGTAGTACTAATGCAGAAATAAAGGGAGGAGACATTGGAAAGCAATATAAAAAAATTGAAAGGAAATTTTTTAGAACAAGCAATTAGAGTAAATCATGCTGGCGAATATGGAGCCATTTGCATTTATTCCGGTCAAAAATTTATTCTTAAAAAATCTTCCATAATTGACAAAATAATTGAAATGGAGGAGCAGGAAAAAAAACATTTCCACTATTTTAATGAGAAAATCAAGGAGCAAAGAGTTCGTCCTACTGTTTTGTTGCCAGTTTGGGGTGCTTTAGGGGTATCACTTGGTGTTGTAACTGCCATGATGGGTAAAAAAGCCGCTATGGCTTGCACTGCTGCAGTTGAAGAAGTGATCGGAGAGCACTACAAGGAGCAAGTCTTACATTTAGAAGATGGGGAATTAAGAGAAACTATAAGTAAATTTCGCGATGAGGAATTAGAGCACAGAGATATTGCAATTCAGCACAATGCCGAAAGCGCACTTGGCTACAACGTTTTATCTTTGTTCATAAAAACAAGCTGCAAAGCTGCTATTTACTTCTCTAAATTGATTTAATCAATCACTATTTGACAACCATATTTGCCTTTAGTCCTTGTGCTAATTGCTGCCCCATATCCTCTACTCCAATCGAATGCGTATGGATGTTTATAATTAACTTCTTAATTCTTATCCTAAAAATACATTAATTTAATTCCCTACTAGAGTTTTCTTGTTGTTGTAAACATATTTGCATAAGACTAGTAGATGGAACGTTTTTAATAGTCTGAGTTAACTCCTCAGGAATATTTTCAAAACTCTTGCCCATAACTTCTAAAACACTTTTCCCCTGTATAAGACAATTCCCTCCAAAGCTTGATTTGTTTTCTAACTTGCTAAACCTTATTTTGCTTTTCTCATCAATTTCTACTACCATTTTGTTACCATCTTTCCGTAGATAAATACTAATCCTTATACCAATTCCCATTACACAGAGGGCAGATAGACAATAATGGAAAAAAAGCCATACTGAAATAAGTGAAGTAGTTGAGGTTTAAATGGCATTAAAATCAAAATTTTTGGATGAAAAAGTAGTGGAATCAGCAAGAAAAATGCTGAAGGAAGTAAGAAATAATGCATATGTTGCAAAAAAACTGAATGCTATAATTGCAGCAAAAAAGCACGGTATAACAGCTGTAGCAAAAGTATGCTGCATTTCAAGGAACGCAGTAACTTCATGGATAAAGCACTTAAAATTTGGAAGAGAAGACAAACTATTTGTTCCTTTCCAACGCCGTAGAAAAACTAGATTGAATCAAAGTCAACTACAACAAGTTGAAGCGTGGATAGAAGAAAATCCTAATATTACTATTAAAGAAATGAGAATAAGAATAGAGAAAAAGTTCGGCTTAAATATCAGCAAATCTACAGTACATCGCTATATGCAAAAGATGAAATTCTCATATATCACACCAAGACCAGTTCATAATGGACAAGATAAAGACAGACAAAAAGAATTCAAAAAAAAACCTCAATGAAGTTATTAGCAAGCATCCTGAAAAAGAGCTGTTTTTCTTTGATGAATCGCGGTTTGGCACACATTCGAAAATTGGACGTGGGTGGTTTAAAAAGGGGATTAGAACACAGATTAAGATAAAATCAGGTAGGCAAAATTTCTATCTATATAGTGCGGTTAATCCTAGAAATGGAGAGAGCTCTAGCTTACTTGCACCAAATGTCAATACTGATTGTATGAATGTATTTCTTGAGCAGATGTCGCAATATTTGGAAACACAAGAGGCTTTTCTGGTTATGGATTGTGCTAGTTGGCATAAGTCAAAAAATTTAAAGGTACCTAAAAATATTGAAATTATATACCTACCGCCGTACTCACCTGAGCTTAATCCAGTTGAGAGGCTTTGGTTATATATAAAACAGAACATTTTGCGCAATAAGATATACGATACAATTGCTTTGCTTGAGAGCACTTTGTGCAAATTTATTACTTCTCTTACCTACTCCACAATTAAACAACTCTGCAATGTCTCCTATTTGCACTCCTAATAATGGGATTTGGTATTAGACATATTATATACCATAACCACTAAAACTTTTTAGTGATTACTTTAATACATAGATAAGTCAATAAAAATATCTTTTTCTCTTCAGTGCTAAAAAATTGTCGAAAATCTCAAAATTGGTTAATTGCGTATAACCTACTTTCTGGTATACATCAAAACTACCGTAGAAAGCTTCAACTTTGAAAGGGATTAACAAATAAAATTCTTGTACTTTGCCTCTACTAAAGTACAATCAGGCTTTATTTAATATTTTTCATGCTTGATGAAGTACATGAGGAGTGTGGGGTATTTGGCATAAGTTGTAACCAAAGTGCTGCCTTTAACTCTATACTTGCTCTCCACGCTTTGCAGCATAGAGGTCAAGAATCTTTTGGCATAGCAACTAGTGATAATGATAGACTGCACTCTTATCACTTTCAAGGTCAAGTAAGTAGCGTGCTTGATGATATAGATGAAATAAAGAAATCTTTGCCCGGAGATTGTGCAATAGGCCACGTTCGATATTCAACAAAGTGGTAGTAAATTTGGAGTGCAGCCCATGTTTGGCAAAAGTGGCAAATTTGGGGATTTTGCCATAGCACATAATGGTAATTTAATTAATATTTCTCCGATACGCGAACAATTAATCAAACAAGAGTGCGTTTTTCAGTCAGATATTGATACAGAAGTAGTAGTGCATCTGACAGCAAGCGGTGAAAAAGATAGCTTTTTAGAGAGTTTTATATATGCATTAAAGCAAATACAAGGTGCTTATTCTTTTGTGGCAATCAATCAAGAAGTAGTTATTGGAGTACGTGATCCATCTGGAATCAGGCCTCTTGTTTTAGGAAAGTTAAACGGTTCTTACGTTCTTACATCTGAAACTTGTGCTCTTGATATAATAAATGCAGAGTTTGTTAGAGAAATAGAACCAGGCGAATTAGTTACCATCAGTTCGGATAGTAAGCTAGCCTCAATGTTTCCTTTCCCACAGCAAAAATCAAGTTTTTGTATTTTTGAATATGTTTACTTTTCGAGACCAGACAGCATAATGGAGAATAGTTCCATATATGATATAAGAAAAGAAATAGGAAGAATACTTGCAGAAGAGAGCCCACCAAAAAACAATGTAGATATGGTTGTACCAATACCTGATTCTGGAATACCTGCAGCTATTGGATATGCAAAGCATTCAGGATTACCTATGGAACTGGGGATAATTCGTAATCATTACATAGGAAGAACTTTTATACAACCCACCGCTGAAGTACGTAAAGTTAGAATAAAATTAAAATTCAATGCTAATAAGCACACTTTGAAAGGCAAAAACATAATTTTAATAGATGATAGTATAGTGCGTGGTAGTACGTTAACAAACATAATAGTTATGCTAAAGGATGCAGGAGTAAAAGAGATTCACCTCAAAATTTCAAGCCCACCAATTAAGCATTCTTGTTTTTATGGAATAGATACGCCAGAGTGCAAAGATTTAATTGCTGCAAATAAATCTGTAGAGGAAATTAAGGAAGTTATAGGAATAGATAGCCTAGCCTTCTTGAGTATTAATGGACTATACAGGGCTGTTAAAGAAGAAAAACGTAACAACGCTACACCGCAATATTGCGATGCTTGTTTCACTGGTGATTATCCGATTGGTAAGTAATCTATTATTAATGAAGGTGAGGTTTTTTCTATATTACATTAACAGTTTTAAAAATAGGTTTTTGCATAACCATATAGTTTTTGCCTGGGCGTCATTTGAGTAAAAACTACTTTACAAATTTCGTCATTCCCTTTACTATGATACTAAGAGTATTTATCCTTGTTTTTGACCTGCAGGCTCAACGACAAAATTCAGATATTTATTGGCAAATTACACAAAAATTATAGCGGCTGCATGTCTTTTTATTTTTTCTACATTCAGCCAAATCGCGCTTGTTAGCACATTATCAATTTAAATTATTAAAACTCGTCACACGGGGATTCTTTTGCCTTTTTTCTTCGTTTAGTAAATTTCTTAATATTTGTAACTAAAGTAATTTTAGAGAGGCGTTATGTAATACCAAATCCCATTATTAGGAGTGCAAATAGGAGACATTGCAGAGTTGTTTAATTGTGGAGTAGGTAAGAGAAGTAATAAATTTGCACAAAGTGCTCTCAAGCAAAGCAATTGTATCGTATATCTTATTGCGCAAAATGTTCTGTTTTATATATAACCAAAGCCTCTCAACTGGATTAAGCTCAGGTGAGTACGGCGGTAGGTATATAATTTCAATATTTTTAGGTACCTTTAAATTTTTTGACTTATGCCAACTAGCACAATCCCATAACCAGAAAAGCCTCTTGTGTTTCCAAATATTGCGACATCTGCTCAAGAAATACATTCATACAATCAGTATTGACATTTGGTGCAAGTAAGCTAGAGCTCTCTCCATTTCTAGGATTAACCGCACTATATAGATAGAAATTTTGCCTACCTGATTTTATCTTAATCTGTGTTCTAATCCCCTTTTTAAACCACCCACGTCCAATTTTCGAATGTGTGCCAAACCGCGATTCATCAAAGAAAAACAGCTCTTTTTCAGGATGCTTGCTAATAACTTCATTGAGGTTTTTTTTTGAATTCTTTTTGTCTGTCTTTATCTTGTCCATTATGAACTGGTCTTGGTGTGATATATGAGAATTTCATCTTTTGCATATAGCGATGTACTGTAGATTTGCTGATATTTAAGCCGAACTTTTTCTCTATTCTTATTCTCATTTCTTTAATAGTAATATTAGGATTTTCTTCTATCCACGCTTCAACTTGTTGTAGTTGACTTTGATTCAATCTAGTTTTTCTACGGCGTTGGAAAGGAACAAATAGTTTGTCTTCTCTTCCAAATTTTAAGTGCTTTATCCATGAAGTTACTGCGTTCCTTGAAATGCAGCATACTTTTGCTACAGCTGTTATACCGTGCTTTTTTGCTGCAATTATAGCATTCAGTTTTTTTGCAACATATGCATTATTTCTTACTTCCTTCAGCATTTTTTCTTGCTGATTCCACTACTTTTTCATCCAAAAAATTTGATTTTAATGCCATTTAAACCTCAACTACTTCACTTATTTCAGTATGGCTTTTTTTCCATTATTGTCTATCTGCCCTCTGTGTAATGGGAATTGGTATTACTTGCTCGTAGCTTCGGTACTTTCTATCTGTACTGTTTTCCTTACTGTGGCCAGGAGTGTTACTGTAAATTTGTGCTATCTATGATAATTTCAATATTTTCCATGTTGCTTTTATCAATCCTGCAATCATTTTTAGCTCCTGTTATTGATTGTGGTAGTTACATAGAGTTTTTAAATGAAAAAGAAGTTGATCATATTAATAATAAGATGTTTGGTGGTACAAAAGTATTTCGTGATGTAAAAAATGATATTGCAGAAAGAGATCTGCCACCATATGGTGCCAAACAAATATATGCAATAGACTTTTTTTATCCAGACATTGCTTATTGCGTTATGAATAAAGTAATGGAGAGCTCTTTAATCAGCGAATATAAAGATGAAGATACAGGTAAAGTTAAATATAAGCTATCCATTGATCCTGCGCGTGTGCCAGCTATGAAACCACAAACTCTTGAAGAAAAAGTAGGGACGGGTGGACCAAGTGTAGATAGTGATTTTGGTAGTTCACCTAAGAACCTGTACATGATCTCAAGAAAGGAATAAAGTAGGAGATGATGTATATGGACAAAGATATATGAGAAATTTATACCCAAGTGACATAAGTCGAGAACAATTTGAAAAAATCAGACCAATTCTGGAGAGTAGCAGGAAGAAAACAAAACCAAGAAAACTTGACTTATATGATGTATTTTGTGGAGTACTATACATCCTAAAAAGCGCCTGCCAGTGGAGAATGCTGCCAAAAGATTTTCCAAAATGGCGAAGTTGTTATGATTATTTAAAAAAATGGAGTGAAAAATCAAGCGAAGGTACAGAAAGTATTTTGGAACGTGTATTAAAAAAAATTAGTTGGAGAGGTCCGTATTGGCAATGGGAGGAAAGAGAAAACCAGCTTTTGTATAATTGATGCTCAGAGCGTAAAAAACGCAGATACCGCTGAGAATAAGGGCTACAATGCTGGTAAAAAAATTTCAGGAATAAAGCGCCATATTGCAGTAGATACTCAAGGGTTACCACACGCAATTTATGTAACAACTGCAGAAATAACTGACCGCAGCAGTGCTGTGAAAATGGTCGGAAATGCTAAAGAAACCCTCTCTGAAGTTAAAAATATATTGGTTGATGCTGGCTACAATGGAGAAAATTTTGCAACACAAATAAAGGCAACTATTGGTGCCAATGTTGAAGTAATAAAGCGAAGCGAATTACACACTTTTGCTGTATTGCCGAAAAGATGGGTTGTCGAGCGCTCTTTTGCTTGGCTGGAAAAATGCAGGCGTTTGTGGAAAAATTGCGAGCGAAAACTCAACACTAGCTTACAAATGATCGTTCTTGCTTTCTCTGCTTTACTCCTCAAAAGATTATGAACAGGTTCTTAGAATTCAACTATAGGTAAATCACGTGCTGGACACTCAAGAAAATTACTTGACCCCAATTACTATGATGAAGATGCACAAAGAATTAAAGATGATAATTCGGCTAAAGATAGTGGCCTTGGCACTTCTTCAGCACGATCTTCTTTTAATGATAAGCCCAAACCAATACTTGACCAACCGTCTGTATTACAATCTGAACAGTGTTCTACAAAAAAGCATACATCAGTTGGTAAAAACATAAGTTGCTGTATTTTATAGCTAAAGAAAATTAGACTATTTGAGGACAAATTGTGAATGAAAGTTTATTTGCCAAGGTATAGCTGCCTTGGCCTACAAATCTTGGTTTCTTTATCGGTTACCATTTCATACCACTGGGCAACCCAACCAGTGGTTCTTGCAAGTGCAAAAATGGGTGTAAACATACTTGAAGGGATACCGATAGCATTTATTATTATACCTGAGTAAAAATCAACATTTGGATATAATTTACGCGTGATGAAATATTCATCCTTTAAAGCTACTTCTTCAAGTTTTTTTGCAATTTCAAGTAATTCATTGTTTTGCTCTAGTTTGCTTAAAATCTCATGACAAGCATCCTTTAATATAAGCGCGCGCGGATCATAGTTTTTATAAACACGATGTCCAAACCCCATTAGCTTAAATGGATCTTTATCATCTTTAGCTTTCTCAATGAATCTATCTACATCTCCACTTTGCTCTATCTCTTTTAGCATATTTATAA
>JAGISJ010000080.1:0-44260 GCA_023375725.1 Nephotettix cincticeps
ACATTGTCAGATAGAACCTTGTTATTCTCGTTAACTCCCTTATTTTCCAACAGATCGCATCCTAAGTCAGTTCCTTGCATAGATATACTTAAGATATGCTTAATAATGATATAATCTCAATTTGGCCAAAAATGTCAGTTAGAACCTTGTTATTCTAGCGGTGCGATGGGCTTAGAGGATAAAAGATATCGCTAACTCGGGAAGGATATCCGCGGACTTATACTCATTGTGACAGATAATGTAGTGTGAATGTTTGTGAATCTAAATAATAAAATATAAAGTAAATATATACAAAGTAATATATATTATTATTATTACTTTATATACTTTACTTTGTATATTATTATATATATATAATATAATAATATACAAAGTAAAGTAATATATACAATTTTAAAATTGTTATAACACATCTTAAAAGATTTTAAAAATGTTTAACAAATGTTTCAAAAACAGTTCTAAACTATTTATTTATATATTTATAAAATAATTTAGCACCGTTCTAGCAACAAAATTACGTTGCTTGTAAAAATTTTAAAGTGGAGATTAAACGACCATTGTTATATATTGTATATCAGATAATATTTTACAATCTTCTTGGATTAGTAATTTTTTTAGTAATTTAGCAACACACTATGAATTAAATGATCAGCGATCTGATATTATGAATAAATAACCCGAAGGGGATTTCAGTCTAATACTTGGGAAAAAATCTAAAAGTTTTAATGTGAATGTGTCAAATTAAAAACATGTTTAGTATATGTATGTATTTTTCCTCTCGCTTTTCCCTAGATCTTAATCGTTCGACGCGAGAATACCGACGCGACGCGCCGACGCGGAATCTACGCCATTGTCCATGTCCCATTGTCGCCATTTTGTCGTTGCACAGTGAGCAGGTTTCTTGAGTTGAGCTGTTTATGATTTTATGTTTCAGTTCAGTACAACAGTCTGAACAGTCATCCGTATTTAAGAGTTATTTAATCGATTTATCATTCTTATGTTCTAGTTATAGGCTTCTATAGTTCTAGGTAGTATTCTCGTGTGGAAATCCATTGTCACTGTTGAAAGGTAAATAGCTTTATTTAATATATAGTTTGTAGTTAGTTACTCATTAGTTCTTGTTTTACTTTTGTAGGTTACCCTGTAAAAAGTATAACTCCACTCCACATAGGGTGAACTGCTTCTTAGTATTTTCTGTTAAATCTTGATTGTGAAATGGTAGAAGCATTGATAATGAATAATTAAAAGACCATATAGGGCCTAGGCTAATAATAACAAACATAAAAATAACAAGGGCATAAACATTCTTTTATGCCACCTAATTTAAATAATAATAGAATTTTTATTTTTATAAGTATCTGTTATTTGTTACAGATGATGAAAGTAAAATAAATTTGCATAAATCATTAATATTAACCACTTAAAGGGGAAAGCTAAATCAGAATTTAAATATGCCAAAGAGAAAGACTCCCTACAAACCTTACCATTTGCTAACAAGGGAGGTTAAAAGGAAAAGGAAGCAACAAGCAAGTACCAGAACATCATCAGAGGATGACTATGAGGACACTCAGGAGGCTTAAGAAATAGTGGATCGGGGAACCTCATCAGGACTGGGCCTACAAGAAGCAATTCCCTCAACTTCTTCCCAAGAGTTAAACCCAGATAACATAAACAATGATGTTTCTAATATATTAGATCAACCTAGGCCCTCTAGTACCACACTGTTTATGAATGTGATAGATAACTCTGACAGTGACGGTGAAGGTTGTTTCACTTCAGGCTCCGTACTGAGTAGTGACTTAGATGATGATTGTGAGAATAGTGGAAGTGAAGATAGTGATGTTGAGACCAGCAAAAATGATAGCTTGGGCCCACTGTAAATATTTCTAAGAAATTGGTCTAAGGACAATAATATTACTATCAATGCGCTCTCCTCATTATTTGTAGGGTTAAAGACCAACCACAAGTGCTTCAGCAGTTTACCATCAGATGGCAGAACAATCCTAAACACTCCAGCTGATGTAAACGTAGAGGAAATGACTCCAGGCCAATATGTACATATAGGATTAATTAGACAATTGAATTTAATTGTATCGCAACAAAACAAACTACCAGGACATGCAGGTTTACTATTTAACATTGATGGGTTACCCTTGTTCCGTAGCTCTTCAAAAGAGTTTTATCCAATTTTATTCTCCATTCCTACCATGAGAGAAATAAAAAATAAAGCTTTCCCTATCGGAATTTATTGTGGGGACAAAAAACCAAGTGATCTAGCATCATTTTGGGTAAATTTATTACTGAATTGACAGATGTAACCACAAATGGTGTCAATTTTAAAGGTAACACAGTAAAAATATCGGTGTTAGGTTTTTGTTGTGATACACCAGCAAAAAGCTTCATATTGGGAGTAACATCGCACACAGGGTTTTCATCATGTACAAGATGCAAGGCTTCCGAAAATGAAGAAAGGGGCAGGGGCTTTAGATACAAGAGGCCAATGTCCTTGTCTGAGGATGAAGAATCGCCAAGAAAAACTGTGCGAAATCTCCGCTGAAGGTGGCTGTTCGTTACCTAAGTTTTCCTATCCCTCCATCCACCTCTACTTCTACCTCCATGTTGCCATCAACGAGTTATTCCCTCCAAAAGAGTAAATCCCCCAAGAAGAGTGAAACTCGGAAAAGAGGCAATAAATGCATCTGTATAATTAAAAAAACACCTTTGTGTTCTTAAACAGGGACCTGTAATCCTAGAGACACTGGCGAGTGGATCATGCGCCATATCAAGTAACTAATACAGAATGAATGATCAGTGTCAAACTTCAAATTTTGAAATTTTTCCAAACAATTCAACATTCTTTTCAACATTTTATATGGGTTCTGCTACCATAATTGCGATGTGCGGTTTAAATGATAAAGAAATTGTGGGATATAGCTGTGATGTGGAGGGGGTAGATACAGTATATATAAATATTGAAATTGAGACATTGTGGGTGGTGATATATGATATTAACTTAATAGGGCCTATCTTAAGGTGATCAATTACGGGTATTATACAAGAGACTTATTAACTGAAGCGGGATCTGTAACTACTCATTGTGCTTAATAAGCTGCTATTTGTATTCTATGTATATATAATATAATGTCCTATAATAGTATCATGTTTTGATCTGTTTGTATTCAATATTTCCTAATCACTTAATCGCCAACTAAAACCATGTTTATTATTTTAATTGCGTTGTTTTAGGATCCATAACTAGCTTGAGAAACACAATTCAGGATTTCCATGAAGATTTGTGTGGCAGGTTGGGTAGTAAGGCAAATGAAGGAGATGTTGCACCTACTGGTGACTTGCTAGAGCAGGAGAATGAGGAGGAGATGGATTATGGAGAAATCCTAAAAATGTTCTCCTTGGCGAACATAGAAGATTTCAATGTATTCGACGGAAGATTAAAACAGGAGGAAATCCTTCGCAAGGAGACAGTAAGTATCTTATTTTTGGAGACCCTCGTTAAAAAATATAAAGTTTCCTTTTTAATCTCTCACTTACAAAATTATGTACCCAACATTTACTACAATTTAAATAGAATAATGATAAAAAAACAAACCATTGTGTCCGTTTAACATCTGATTGCAGTACTGAAACCTTAACAAACTGTGCAGGGGAATTAAACCTGTACACAGTAATAGAATTATTGTTTTTGAAGAGAAGTGAAAAATTTACTATTTTTTCAAAAAAATACCCGGACTGGGAGCCAAGTTCAGGGGTGCCAAACTACATACAGTACACTTGCTATTATATTTATTACTTCAACATCACTCATAATTAGTCTTTAGTTTATAGTTATATAGTACTATATAACTAGTATGAATAGGCCGATTTACATGACGAGTGAGAAAATTTGGGAGTGGGTGGGAAATATTTGTTCTTCAAAGTGGGGAAAAGTATTTTTTTTTAATGTACTAAATACACCATTTTCAGGTGATTTATCTATTGCATTGTTATCAACTGGTGATAATAAGTGCAATGAATTTTAAACTTTTGTGAAAGAATATTGTTAAGAGTGTTGTTTTACTATTTTCAAAAAAAATACCCGGACTGGGAGCCAAAGTGGGTGCCAAACTACATAAACATTTATATTATATTTATATACAATTTATTTTACTTGATTTAAAATTTTTGTTGGTGGAAATATTTGTTCTTCAAAGTGGGGAAAAGTATTTTTTCCAACTGGCAACACTGTACTCCATCCAATACACATTTTCAGGTTGATTTATTTATTATCATTGTTATCACAATGGTGATAAATATTGTTAAGTGCAATGATCCTTCAATTCAAACCTTTTGTGAAAATATTGTTAAAGGCCATCGTGTTGTGTTTCACTATTGCATTGAAGAGCAAAAGAAAAACCCAAGACGAGATGCACTAATTGTGGTAAGTGTAAAATAAAAATAACCGATTTGATATTTTGAACAAGGGTTGATATTTACAATTTATTTTACTTGATTAAAATTTTTGTTTGGATAGAACATTTTTGTTCAGTCTAAACAAAAAAAGTCGATGATCGGGGAAAAGTATTTTTTCCACCTGGCAACACTGTACTCCATCCAATACACATTTTCAGGTTCGTTAGTTTGATTAAGTTATTATCTTTGTTATCACAATGGTGATAAATATTGTTAAGTGCAATGATCCTTCAATTAAAACATTTTGTGAAAATTTTATTAAAGGCCATCGTGTCGTGTTTCACTATTGCATTGAAGAGCAAAAGAGAAACCCAAGACGAAATGCACGAATTGTGGTAAGTGAAAATTTTTTGTTCTGATAGAACATTTGTTCAGTCTAAAGTCGATCATCTTGCATTTGTAGGCTATGACCGATGATATAATGTAGGCTATGGTGACGTGTCCTGTAATTGAGCTACCTGAAGGTCATTAATTTTGGATAGTTTATAAGCGATGGTCGGTGGATGTGATGTCCTCTGGTGTGGATTTAAGTCCGCACTATTGAACACCAAGTCCGTTTGCAAATACTATCCTCATAATTAGACCAGTTCGTAATTCAGAGGCAGTGGTCTAAACTCCACATTAAACTGTAGGTCCCTTAGATACGCCATTGACTATAGAGCTATTAACTACAGTTCTGTGAAAAAAATGTAAGCCTTAGCCAGTAACAAAGAAGACCAGAAGAGTATGCTACAATCATCTTACGCTCATTTCTCATTCATACTTGGCTTAAAATACCTGGACAGTTTGTCATTTCAGTAACTAACTAACAAACCGAAATATACCTTCATTTTGGCTATTAGACTGATACCAAGACTTGACTACAGGCCAGAGCAGAGCACGGGATCTATGATGTTACAGCTGGGGATGATTGCTAACATTTAAAATACTGAATGAGAGGAAGAATGAATGAGAGTGTTGGTTTGCAAATTTTCGTTTTAATTAAAAAACGTTTTCAAACAAATAGAAATAGAAGAAATAGTGACTGTGTACAACATGAAAACAAAACAAAATATAAATAAATTCAAAGAAAAGTTTACAATACAAATTTTGAAATCATATGGTTTTAGGCAGTTGAGTTGAATCATTTATTTATATAAGTAATTAACTATCAGAGATTTAATGCTGTAGGATATTTTGATTTTAAAACCAACTGGTGTGCCAATTCTGAATTTCTTGAAATAAGTTGGTTTCTTTTAAGGTTTTGATGTGGTGGAATTTTGTGGAGGGCTTTAAGTTCATAACAGCCCTCAAAATTTTGGTTGTGGTGAGCTGCATGATTGAAAATTGGCTTTCGTAAATCTTTATGAACCACATCAAAACTGTGGCCTGTCATTCTAACTCGTAAGGAGTTAGATGTTTGGCCTATATATTCTCTTTGACAATGTTTGCACGATAGTTGGTAAACCACATTATGGGTTTCACAAGCTGATCCAACAACTATCGGGTAAACTTTATTTGTCACTTTACTTTTAAATTCAGTAGATTCACACATAATTTTGCAAATACTCCATCGAGGTTTGTGGCATGAATTACAGCTATTCTTGACATTACAAAGTTCATTAGGCCTAGAATTTTGAATTTTGGATCTCACCAACATATTTTTTAAATTTTGTGGCCATTAAAAAACACGAGGTGGTCTGGAGAATAAATTTTCCGTTCTGGGAGAATATTTTCAAATATTGAATGCTACTTTCATGATTCTGTTAAATTTATGTAGTCCTGGGTAGTAGTTTGTGATGAATTTAGGGTCACTTGAAAATTTTTTGTCTTGATTCACATTTTTTGGTTTCTTTAATTGTTTTGATAGTAACTTTTGAGGGTAGCCTCGTTCAATGAAAGCGGTATTCAACTTTGATATATATTTTTCAAAATAATAGTTATCACTACAAAGGGATTTAGCGCGAATCGATAAGCTTTTTAGGATTGATTTTTCCATGTACATAGGATGACAACTCTGGTAATGCAAATATTGCATTTTATGTGTTTTTAATGTGAATTTTTCTTCTTAATTTACCATTGTCAATGAATACATCAACATCTAAAAATGTGACAATTTTGTTGGAAAACTGCCAAGTAAATTTCAAACAACTAAATTGATTTAAATTTTGTAAAAAGTTTTGTCAAGAGCTAATACCGTGTTGCCAAACAAAAGACTCGAATCCGAGGAGGGTGGTGAAAGTCCCGCCTCCAGGCCTAGAGGTTTCACTCGGATTATAGACCATATTAGTGAAATGTTTGACATACCAAACTGTCCAAAAGTGAATACTCTCACGCTATTATTATCAGTACTATTTCTTAACTTGCTACCAGTTCTAGATTATTCTAGGTATTTCCAATACAGGAAGCGTCTAGCTATATTAGGAATATTTCCAACACTACCTATATAAAGTCCCAATGTTCAACTCAAAGCTAGTTATTCGCTCAGAGCTATTCAGTAATAGTGCGCGATTATTTCACTAAGATCAGTTCAGTGGCTTACGATCCTGCACCACTCTTTTCTTTGGCGTGCGAGACCTTTGCGCTGTAACTAAACGACCCAAAGAAGTTAGAAATGTTAATGATTCCTTCGGTTGTTAAACAACGAATTAAAATGATTTTGAAGGATGCCTGGTTGAACCAGGGTCCTATGTAAGATCCGTTTAATTATGATTATTCAAACATCGAACTATTTAGCTGAACGCGCCAGGAGTTGAATATGCTAATGCATTACCCAGTAACGGAATGCAGTCCTTTCGCAGAAATCTTGCCGGAAGAAGAGTATGGTCACGTGATTTGGAACTATTATAAAATCTACATAAACGACCATTTTAAACTTAAAATATGTAGATTTTGCTACACGTACGTAACAAGTACGCAGTGGTACAGCAAAATAATGTGGGGCGTTGAAGGTACGAAGGGATTAGTGTACTTCCACATAACGGACCATGAAGTTTACAAGCGGGAAGATCTGATGGGTGAAGTGGTACTAAACAAAGACAATTATTGTGACATGTGTGCGCTCACACCGCTGTACGAACTACTTGAAGAGGACGAGTGTAAGTAAAAACGACTGATTATCATAGAAAACGAAGGAGGGAGCGTGAGTGTGATGAAAGTGAATGTGGCTGTAGTGACTGGGACAGTGATGACAGTTTTAATATTTCATCGATTAGGGTTTATCCAAATTTTATTTTGTAAATTCCTTAAGTTATAAATTCGTTAGGTTGTTAATTTGTTAATATTGTAAAGTTTTAAATATTGTAAATTTATAGATATTGTAAAATTGTAAATATGATAAATTTGTAAATATTTTAAGGGGACCCGGAGGGCGAAAATCTAAAAAAATATTTTTTTTATTATTTTTAAATGGACCGTTTTGTCCTGAAAAGTTTGATATATAATATGTTAAAGTAACATTATTTATGGGAATAAAAAATAAAAACATTCAACAGTGTACACGGTTTGGAACAGTATTTGAACGCTTAATCACAAATTAGTGAAGTGAATTGTGTTTTATACGGACCACTTAAATATATTTCATTATTTTGAGTTTCTTGTGTTGGCAAACCTGTGCTTTATTATTAGCACCATAACTATAGTTACAACTGTTGCTGTTTATTGTTTGTTGTTACTAACCTTACTTTGTGTCAAAGTCATAAATAAACACAAATCTAGTTTAATTCTGTGCTGTGATTGTGTGTGAAAATGGGTAGACCTAGGAAACCTAGAACTGTGTTCAAGAAGAGGAGGAATGTTGGTAAACCAAAAAATATTCTTCTAAATATACCAATCCCTATGGGAACTAATACTTATCCAACATCAAGCAATCCTACCTCAGAAAGTAATCTAGGCCTAAGCTGTCCTAGATGAAGCAGCAATAGAGATAGTGCTTCCAAAAAGAAACTTGGTGATGTACAGTAGATGAAAATTATTCTGAATTCCATAGCTCTAAAGAAAGTATAATTATAGATGTAGATTTGTTGAATGTAGCACTTGCGGAAACCGTTCTATGCTCAAAATGTCAATCCTTAGGAATGGAGATTCGTGTCACCAGTAATTTTGGCCTAGCATCAAACTTAGAAATAGTCTGTAAATATTGTAAATATTCTCATACATTCAGTAGTTCCGAAAGGTTGAAATCAAAACCTAAAATGTATGATATAAATGTTAGACTTGTGTACGGGCTACATGCTATAGGTCAAGGCTGTGAAGCCGCCAAGACTTTGTGTGGTGTGATGAATTTGCCACTCTCACCAAAAAGGTTTTTACCATATGTTGACTTATTAGGTTCTACTGTTGAAGATATATGTTTTGAATCAATGTCAGAAGCTGTTTTACTAAATGAAGGGTCTCGTGACATACTCATTGCTGTCGATGGTACGTGACAGAAGCGAGGGTACAAATCGCTCAACGGAGTCATTACAGCCACCAGTTTTGACTCAGGTAAAGTAATTGACGTATCTATCTTGTCAAAACACTGTTCTTGCCCCAGACAAAAGAGTACACTTGCACTCATGTACAGCCAACTATCGGGGCAGCAATGGAGGAATGGAGGTTCAAGGTGCTGTTGAGATTTTCAGTCGATCCATCTCCACACACAAGGTTCTCTACACAAAATATCTCGGTGATGGTGATTCTAAAGGATTTGGAGCTGTTGTAGAAAGTCAACCGTATGGAGAGGACACAAATCCCTTAACGGCGTATTGACGCCGTTGGAGCGAGCTCCAAAATAATTGTGTACTTTGATCGTTCACTCGATCACATATTCAACGACGTAACGTACCAAACTTTCTACGAACGGTTCGTGGTACATACGAAACGTCCCATCAATGCAGCGGTGTATAACCATCCTGACGGTCAGCGTTTCATTACGGCTCGCCAGCGTGGTGAAAGGGCGTGCAGGTTGTTCTGGATCTCTCCGAGCCGCAGCGAACTGTACTACCTGCGTATTCTTCTTATGTTTGTCCCTTGTCTTGGTTACGCCGATCTCCTGTCTCGAGGTGGACCCGACTTTCGCACGTTTCAAGAGGTCGGACGTAATCTCAACTTGATCGAAGATAGCGATGAATACGAATACGCGCTGATCGAAGACGCCCAATCCATGACTGGCTTGAAACTTCGCATATTTCTCCTCTGTAACACGGGGGATCCAACAGCTCTTCTTTGGGAGAAATTTAGAGACTCCATCGCTTAGGATCACATAGAAAGGAACCCCGATAATTGTGAGCTGGCCTACCATTTTTCCCTCATCGATATCGACAGAAGCCTCTGCCGTCAAGGATCCTGCTCTGGGGATTTTCGGTAGGTAGCGCCCGTTGACGCGAAAGATCGCACTTCGCTTGCGTCTCGCTCGCTTCGAGCGTCTCATCTTGGACGAAAAGTAGAACCTCGATTCACCATCAAGGGATACCGCTTTCTGGACCCATTTTAGGGACGAAGGTGATGGAAATGAAAAAAAACAAGATGGCGACCCAACCTTCAAAGACAGCATGGGGTGGCTTGAAAAGTTTAAGTTTCGTCACGGTATTCGACAACTGGACATTACCGGCGAAAAACTTAGCTCAGACAGTACTGTTGTAGAGGGCTTTAGAACAGAATTTGCTGCAAAAATATACGATCTTAATCTCAGTAGGGAACAAGTGTATAATTGTGACGAAACTGGACTTAACTGGAAAGCTCTGCCACAAAAGACGTTGAATTCATTTTCAGAAAAATCTGATCCAGGTTTTAAGGTCCAAAAAATCGTAAAACTGCAATGGTGTGTGCAAATGCTACAGGCAATCATAGATTACCCTTAGTAGTCATAAGAAAATCTTCAAAACGTACTACAATACGCAAAAGTATAGTTGATATTTCATTGTATTCTTAGTAAAATATTTTCACTTAAACTGGCATAGTTTTGTTCACATTAAATACTGCGCAGCAATCATGACAATTTTGACTTACAACGGCGCCGTTTTAACATTAAAGATTTTCCCCCAGAAGACATTTTTCCCCAATGAAAAAATTGCGTTCCATAATCCCTAAGGATATATTTTTAATTAAGGATGCTTAAGGGCAGCAGGAAAGGAAAAAAATTTCAAACATTTTTTTATATTTTTGGTTTCTGTAGGGTTTTACCTTTAATAAAACATATAAATATATATGGTATGTAATCTAAAAGTAGGTATAATAATTAATTTAAGAAGTCATGTCATCCCTAGCGCTAGCTATTTTCCGCCGACCGTAAGGCACTTGGTAAATTTTGTTCTGGTGTATATGTTTAGGGGATTTCATTTTTCGTCTTGGCTAACCTGTTCAACAGCAGGACTTTCTTTTCACAGCTGACGTCTGCTATGACTTTTTTATGTTGCTTTGTTTACTGTAAACAAATTTAAATTCAGCTTATTGTTCTGTTTTACTTGTTTAGTGAAATCTGTAAGTTGTTTTTGGATAAGTAAGTGAAGTGAAGGATAAGTGAGTGTTTTGTGTGTGTAATCAACAATAAAATAATGCCTAGGCAACGGACAAGTTATAAAACAAAAAGAAAACATCATTTGGGAAACCAATACTCAAGAAAAGATTCAAAGTAGGCCTAGGCCTAGTAGTCCTGTAATTTCAACCCAATACTCCAAGGAGCTCATCAGGTAAAAAGCTGTGTTTTGAAAACTATGAACAGTTTGACAGTTATGGAACTGGAAATGGTATTTTTGATTTGAATTTACTATCTCAAGCAGCGGTTTGTGAAGTGCAAGTTTTGTGGATCTACTGAGTGTATCGGCTAAAGAGTTCTGCGCATTGATGGACTTACCAAAGCCCCCTCAAAAGTTTACAAAGTACCACACAAAACTAGGGATAGTTTTAAAGTCTTGTGCAGAAGATAGTATGATTAGAGCCACTAATGAAGCAGTTCAAATAAATGATGATTGCACTGATATCGCTGTTGCGATTGACGGATCATGGCAGCGGAGAGGGTTCAAGTCCCTGAACGGCACTGGTAAGATCCTGGACGTTGCGGTCCTTTCTAAAAAGAAATTTGAATACTCAAGAAAAGATTCAAAGTAGGCTGTTTAGTTTCTTAATTTCAACTATGAAGTCATCGGGTGTATGGAAATTGCTGGCGTTTGAAAAAAAACTCTGTGAACAGTTTGTCAAAAGGGACGGAATGCAAGCTTTGATTGAAGATACTAAACGATTTGTCAAATGGAGAGACTAAGTTTTGGTTACCCGGTAGCATTAGAGGGAGCGTTGACCTCATTACCGTCGGGAAGTGCGCGACACACTTAACAACAGGTTTCCAAATGGTTGGATAGGCAGGGGTGCGCCTATTCCCTGGCCTCCCAGGAGTCCTGATTTGACCCCTTTGGATTTTTTTTTGTGGGGATACGTAAAGAACATTGTCTATGCTGAGAAAATTCGTGATTTGCAACATCTTCGTTCGCGAATTTCGGATGCGATCGCAACTGTGACACCAGAGATGCTTCACAACACTTGGCGAGAAATCGAATATCGCTTCGATGTATGCAGAGCAACAAATGGAGCTCACATCGAAACATATTAAGGTATGAAAAAAACTTAGTTCTTTTCTCTTCTATTTGGCGTTTAAATCGTTTAGTTATCTTGAATAGTCCCCAAGCAACGGTGGGATGGAAAAGGGCGCTTCAAGTATTTAAAAACTCTGTGACCCGGAATGTGCGCTATACTAAATACCTAGGTGACGGGGACAGCAAGACTTTTGAAGTTGTAAAAAATGAAAAGCCATATGGGGACCAAGTAATGATTGAGAAGCTGGAGTGTATTGGTTACATTCAGAAGCGGATTGGTACGCGTTTGAGGGAATTGAAGAGGAAACCAAAGGGGCAGAAACTAAATGATGACAGGGTACTAGGTGGTTCAAAGAGATTAACAGATGTTCAGATTGATAAGCTGCAGACTTATTATGGGCTTGTAATAAGGAGAGGCTGCACAAGTGTCTAAGAAATGAAAAAAATATATTTGGGCTACGTACTTCCACAAGCTGTCGACAAATGATAAACCGCAGCACGGTTTATGCCCTAAAAGAGTAGATACCTCTATGACCACAAAGACAGCTTACCATATGATGTCATGGTAAAAATAAAACCTATATATCAAGCACTAACAGACGACGAGCTCCTGAAAAAATGCCTTCATGGTCATACGCAAAACCCAAATGAGAGTTTTAATCATGTTGTATGGTCAAAAATCCCCAAACAAGTATTTGTGAGGCTTAAAACTCTTGAAATAGGAGTCTATGATGCGGTCTTGACATTAAATGAAGGGAAAAGCAGCAGGTTAGCAGTTTACAAGAAACTCTGTCTTAGTTGGAGCAAGAAGTCAGTCGATGTCTTGCGGGAATTAGACATCACTCGACTCAAAAAAGCGGAAAAAGATGCCCTGTAAATGACCAAAGAAGCAAGACAAGAGAGAAGGAAAAGAAGGCTGATGCAAGATGAACAGGACGAAGATCCTGATGACCCTCAATATGGTGCTGGGCTCTTTTAAAGGTAAATCTACTTATATCACATACACCCTACTAGTTAACGGTGATTTCCCAAAAGTTAAGTTTTTTCATTACAAAAATACATGTATCTCTGGAACCAGTAAAGCAAGTCTGAAATTTTTTACACATAATGTACAGATATTTGGGAATAATCAGAACCATTTTTACAACTGTATATGCAATAGGGTGGCTGTAAGAATCTTTTTTAATATAAAAGAACTGTGAATTTTTATAGTTTTCTAAAAAAAATACGAATACACCTAACTGGCACAGTAATGGGCAATAGGGAAGGCTGTCCCTCTGGCATAAGCAAGAGTCAGTTAAAAAGAAGATTGAAAAAGCACGAAGTATTGTCTTTTCGCCATAAAGATCGCATACTAGTTTTAGTGTGGCGTGATGTCAGAGACGTTATAATGTTAAGTTCTTATCATAATAATGAAACTGAAACATTGGTTAGAAGACAGAAAAAAACAAGAGTTGAGGAACAAGTCAACAAACCTGTAGTTGTTGTTGATTATAATGAGAGGATGGGTGGAGTAGACACAGCTGACCACTACGTGTCGAGCTATATGTTTGTGAGGAAATCAAAGAAGTGGTGGTGGAAAATGTTTTTTTGGTTCTTAGACATTTCAGTTGTAAATAGTTACTTGTTGTATAATATGGACCTTTTAAATTCTGGAAAGAAACCTGTAGAGGCCAAAAAGTTTAGAGAAGAAGTTATAAAAGGATTGGTTGGAGACCAGAGAAACCGTGAGAGCAGAAAGCGAGGCCGCCCAGGATCAGCAGATACTGAAGAAAGGCTCAACTGGACCACACCACACTTCATCAACCAGACTACAAATAAGAAGTCAAAAGAGTGTGCAGTGACAGGAAAAGTGGCAACAGAAGAGAGACAGTGTATTTTTGTGAGACCTGCAACAGGAAGCCTGGCCTACACTCCGGAGAGTGCTTCAAGCGTTACCATACCGTTATCAACAAAATATAGCCAAACTATTTAATTAATTTAATAACAAAATTATTTATTGTAATAAATCATTGCCTGAGCCTCCTGAGTCTGACTTCAGTGGCAATATTGATGGTTCCGACGCTGAATCATTCTACTCACAACCAGTTGATGACACGGATGAAAATCCGACATATAGCCCGGAAGATAATGGCATTAATAGGTCTAGGCTACGTTTTTTTGAATAGCCGAGAGAGGTCAAATCTATTTTCCTCTGATGAAGAGGATATTGATGACGTCTTTTCTCTGGATGAAATTCCTCAAGATGACCCACCTAATGTCATCCTTGGTTCCCAAACTTCTTGAGACAATACAAGGGCTAGGCCTAGTGGTTCACACGGAGGCAGAGGCACAACAAATATGTCTGGTAGAGCTACTAGGGGAAGAGGTCACCCAATCAAATCGTAGACCTGCTGAATCCGAGTCTAGTGACTGGAAAGAAATTGAGGAAGAACATTATCCAGGATAGTGAAATTCCTGGCTCAATTCCTGGGCTAGGGATTGTCATAAGAAGAGATGGGCTGAACTTTCCCTGCATAGAGTTAGTAAGCTTAATCTTCGTTCTCCTTCTCGTCAAGTTGCAAAGAGGTTCCTGAAACTTGGCAGGAAGGATGCCAAACTTGTCACAGGTATCGTCACTGGTCACGGTAATCTGAGGAAGCACCAACTACGTATGGGGGTCTTCAACGGCGACCCCCTGTGTAGGAAATGTTATCTGCAGGAGGAAACTGCAGATCATCTACTCTTTGATTGTGCAGAGCTGGCAGAGGTAAGGTCCTCCACTCTGGGCAACTTGGTAAGGGGTAGTTTTCTGCCTCCTGACGAGCTCGTTGACAGGATGCTGCAGTTTTACAGGTCTCTTCATCTAGAAGATTCCTGATTCTCCAGGAAAGAGAATTTTAGGGGTGCGCAAAAAGCTGCAACGGCTGAAGCGCCTTGGGAAATCCGCCCCTTCGAATGATGATGATGATGATAGTGAAATTCCTGGTCCTAAGCATTGTCGACCCAGAAACCCAACACCCATAAGTTTTTTTTATTTTTTTCACTACCAATTTGATAGCTACATTTGTGGTTGAGACTAACAAATATGCTACAAATTACTTGCAGTCTGTTGGTCACGGCTTGTCTCCTCACAGTTCGTTGAAATCCTGGGTAAACCTATCCACTGAAGAATTCAAAGGCTTCCTTGCTGTCATAATAAACATGGGCATAATACAATGAAACCAGTCTTCATCCATATCACCTATTCAGACCTTGGTTCCCAAAAATGTTTACACGAACTAGGTTCGAATTGATTTTAAAGTTCATACATTTGGTTGACAAACTCGTAAAGCATGGGGATGACCAAGGAATACATTAAAGTGAGCAACTCACAGAAGCTATCGTCAAGGCTCATGTTCCACAGAATTTGGCTCAGTTGAGGTCATACCTAGAACTTATAAATTTGTATGGGAAATTTCTACCTAACTTGTCTACGCTCCTTCATTCATTGTACAGGCTTCTAAACCAAGATGTGAAGTGGGTTTGGTGTGAAAAGTGTGACAAGGCATTTCAAGAGAGCAAGCTCTCTTGAAATTGTCTTGAAATTGTTGTCTTTCATTGTTAATGAAAGACAACGTTTTTATGCCATTCAATCCTAATCTTGACATTGTCGTGACATGTGACAGCTCCCAATATGGTGTTGGAGCGGTAATTTCTCACTCCCTAACCGAGGGCTCCGAACGCCGGATAACATTTGCGTCAAGGACACTCACCAAGTACGAAGAGAAGTACAGCTAGATTGAAAAGGAGGCAAATCCACCGAAATCAGGGAGCTCTGTAGACGACATGACGACGTAGAAGACTGGAAGCGTAGGCCCATCGCCATCCTGGATGATCCGCCGTAGGTGAAGAGCATGACCTGCCCAGCCAGCGCCTGACACAGCAATGCGTCGACTCGCCATATTTATTTTTAATATATTTTGATTGAAATCTGATATTTCACTTGCTCCGGCTCTGTTCTGATTTGATTGTTCTAGCCACTCCAAGAGGTAATCCAGAAGCTACAGCGGTAAACGCTAATGCTGTGATTCGCCCAAATGAAGAAGAGATAGGTTTCTTTGTGGACTTAAATCTCCTGCCATACAAAGCAAACCTTTGGCGGAAGGAGATAGCCTAACTAAGGCTCTGGAATTAGCACTATTGACTGAAAGTGCTAATCATAATGCGAAACAGTTGCATCCTGATAAGAATTCTGGAGAAATTAACCTGTAGTTAAGCCTTCAACCAGTAAGACTTCTGTTGATTCTAGGCACAAAAGACCTACAAATGAGGGTGCTTATTCTAATAACCACGGCAACAATGCAAGATATAAGTGCTTTAGGCGTGGTAAAACGCACGATGCGAAAACTTGCCCTTATAGTTATCTTAGTTTTTTTTCTTGAAAGAAGAAAGGAAACTTATGTGTAAAGTTAAGGATGATACCTTAAAGAAAAAGGGATTTATCCGCTATTGTGATCCTGATGACGGCGAGGATGAACCTCAAGCTGATCAAGACGGCTATGGTGAATAAGAATTGTACACCATTGCTTATGCAAATGATGACAAACCAAATTATTGATTCAGAACTTAGTGATCAGTGGCACGCCCATTGACATGGCGATTGACACGGGAGCGGTAGTAACCGTCATGCCCGACGGCGTGTATTTCAAGCATTTTTATTGCGAAGAAACTGCCCTACACAGTTGTGAGTTGAAGTTAAAGGCCTACAATACTAATGATAAAATTAATGTTTTTTGGGAGGATTTCAGGCAACCGTGTCCACTGATGATGGCGATCGACAACTTCCAACCGTTGTCATCAAAAGTGCAGGATTATGTCAGCCTACATTACTTGGACGAAATGGGCTATCAGATATCAAGCTGGGTTGGAATCATCTGGGTTCCTGTTTGCGGTCAAAGGCTCAGGACCAAGAAATTGACCTGATAGAAGGTAAGACTGTTCTATCTGCAGATTTAGTATCTTGTTTAAAGAAAAATGCTTCTGTTTTTGTAGATAAGCATGAAGAAATTCGTAACATGTCTGTCGATTTGATTTTTAAGGATCAAGTGACCCCTATTTTTTGTAAGACTAGGAGCGTCCCTTTTGCTCTTCGAGGGGCAGTTGAGCAAGAACTTAATAATTTACAAAAATCAGGTGTATTTACCCAGTGACGGAAACCGAATGGAGCACACCAATTGTTGTAGTGCCTAAACCGAACAACAGTGTTCGTATCTGCGGAGACTTCAAGGTTACGTTGAACCCTAACCTGCGGACAGATTATTATCCGCTTCCTAATTCTGACGATATCTTATCAAAAATCTCTGGGGCTAAGTTCTTTTCTAAACTGGATTTGCAATCGGCCAATAACCAACTTAGGTCTAAGGAGTCTTCCCAACCATTGTTGACCATAACAACTCACAAGAGGTTGGCAGGCCTGCCTAGATCATAGTGTACAACTCTGTAGTTGCTCTTCAAAATTTTCGTTAAAACAATTTATTTTCGTGTGCTAATTGACTAAAACCATTTTAGAATAATAATTTTAAAGCTTTTTAACCATTATTAGTGTAAAGTTCGGTCTATTTCCAGTGTCTAGTGTACTAAATAGTTTAATCAAGTGTTCCAACAAAGTAACGCCGGTGGTGGAGGTCATTCTGTTCACCTCAAAATTTAATTGGAGAAATTTAAATAGTGTTGGATCTTACAATAATATTTTCTAGTCAAAAGATCCTCTGAGCTGTGTAGAATCAAAATTTGATTGGTCCAAAAAACGTGAACAATTTACATTTAATTTAATCCTTACAATAAAAATTTAAGTTAGCAAATCCAAGATGGCGATCATTAAAAATTAAGCAAGTCAGCCATCACTATTGCATCAAGGACAGAGAAGCGGAAGAAAGAGGAAGAAGAAGGCAACTACGTCACAACGCAGACGTCAAAACAGGTACCAGAAGTGAGCTCACATAAACAAACATACCACAGGTCATTCTTCCCAAACCAATTTGTATACAAAAAAAACAACATTAATCTAACAAATACGTACTATATATATACATACGCAAACAACACATAACACCGCAGATCTAGGCTAGGAAATTAACAACTGATAAAAATTAGGGCACAAACCTAACCCTATCCTGCCAACCACACCCCACAGCAAAAATTCTTTTTATTTTTATTTCCATCCTCTCATTACGACTTTAAGAACAAAGAAGGCTCAAGAAAAAGTACTTAAAACAAAGAGCAAAATCAAAGTAAGAAAAAAGATGATAGACAAAACCTGCACACATATTTTTGTGCTGTATGCAACACAGAGATAATGGAGGATGACAATGGATTCGCTTGTGACTGCAACCACGAAAATTGGTTCCATATTAGATGTATTTGTGTAAGTTTAGAGCAATATGAGAAACTTGTTAATGAAAAAAAATATCAAATGACGTGGGTTTGTAAAAACTGCCTAAATCTAAAAGCAAACAAAAGTGAAAATGAAATAAAACAATTTGACGAGATTATTAAAATCCTTATGGAAGACATAAATGACCTGAAAAATGAAATTGTCTCACTAAAATCTGAAAATTATAGACTCTCTGAGGTCGTAGCTAAAAAAATGCAAGTAATTTCAAAGCTTGAAAATGTGATATATAAAACTATAAAACCCACAAAAAAAAGAGAAAAGTGTACAGACCGATTATTGACAGAGGATGAATAATGGAGATTAAGGCACATTTGGGAACTGAGGGTTTAAAAACCCACATATCACTCCTGAGGCACGGAGTAAATGATTAAGGTGTGCAGGACACATCTTAAGGGAAGAAGATAAATCATCTAGGAGATTTTGGAGCGGCCCACAAGGTAGTAAACCACTTGTACGACCTAAACTTAGATGGTGGGAACAAGTTAAAACGACCTGAGAAAACTGGGAAGAAGGAAGGGCACAAGAGACAGAGACCTATTAAAGTAATGTTGTTAGGAAAAAAGAAAAATAAACTCCAAGAAACTTGATATTGGAAATTTCTTCTATGCTGCTCTTTTTTAACCCTTAAGTGCGCGCTTGGGGTGTCAGGAAACCCCAGGCTAATTTAACTAGGGATATTTCTTAAAGTAGGTTGGTACGACTACCTTCCCCTTCCAGGTACCTTTCGGCTAGTCCCTTGGTTAGCGCCGGCACACATTAGTTTGCCACTGACCTTGGCGTGTTACGGGTGGACATTGATTTTGTAGTTCGTTGCAGTCTGGGGTGTCGCTATACCCCACGCGCGCACTTGTGTGACCCATTCGATTTGAACGACTGGGGTGTCACAACACCCCGTGCGCTCACTCTAGTAACTTTTTTTATATACTAACAAGTATATATTGTGTTTTAAAATATATTTTTATAAAGTGTTTGATTTATTTGTTTAACTTTTTTGTATTTAGTTTTAGTTATTGGGCCTAGTGTGTATAGAAATGGCCAATCGCAACCAAGAGGACACAATTCGAAAATATTTGTTAGAAACCGAAGAGGACGATGAATTTTCGAGGACAGATCTGATGATGGTGAAAGTGATCATCTTAGTGCTTCGGACCACAACACAAACACTGATTCTTCAGACCACGACACGGATGCTGACGACACTGACGCAGATCCCAACTTTGAACCAGTGGCTACAGACAGTGATTCTGATGTTATACCTCCATCAGATGATGAGAACACCCAATCAAGGACAAGATTATTAGCCTCTGCAGCTCAGCGCAAGGAGTCAAGGGAAATCTCCAACAGAAATCTCAGAAACGACGTCAAGTGATAGAAGAAGTGATTAGGGGAGCGGGGAATTTGGATAATGTTTCTGAAATGGATTTTGATATAATTGCAACTGAAGTGGAAAATCCTTCTACCCTAGACCAACTAATAGAAGATGTTGTGCAAGGAACTGGAACTATAGAAAATATTTTGGTCGGGAAAGACGGACTCACAGTCTGGAAAAGGAATCCAATTGTAGCAGCAACAGCTCGGGCTCGTACTGTGAATATAATAAGACAATTGCCAGGTCCAAAGAACGCAGCTAAAAATACAAAAACACCTCTAGAATGTTACAACTTGATGATTGATGAAGTAATATTAGAAATTGTTGATTATAGTACAAATGTTTATATTGCAAACAAATCTGGTACATTCTCCCGGCAACGTGATGATAAAAAAAACTGACAAAATTGAAATGAAGGCTTTTTTTGGATTATTGATATTAGGCTACCAAAACCTTCAAGAAATGTGGGCTAGAGATGGATTTGGAATTGATGTTTTTTACTGTACGATGAGCCTGCGCCGATTTCATTTCTTACTTCAAAGTATTAGGTTTGATAATATTAATGATCGACCAGGGAGAAGGACGTGGGATAAATTAGCCGCATTTAGACAGGTTTTCGAAAGATTCAACAGAAATTGTGCTGAATATTATGTCCCATGTGCATTCATGACCATTGATGAACAATTAGTACCATTTAGAGGAAGGTGCCCATTTAGACAGTTTATTAAACTGTTATAAAACTGCTAAATATGGTATCAAAATATTTACGATAACGGATGCAAAAATGTTCTACGTTCATAAGATGGAAGTATATGTGGGGACCCAGCCTGAAAACAGCCCATACTCACAATCAAACAAGCCGAAGGACGTAGTTATTCGACTTGTGAGCAATATAGAAGGAACTGGAAATACATAACCGCAGACGACTGGTTTTCTAGCATAGGTTTAGTAAATGAATTGTGTGAAAAGGGGTTGACCTATGTAGGAACAGTACGAAAGGACAAACGAGAACTGCCCCCCAGAACTTGTTTCCAAGGAAAGGGTAAACAATCCCAGCATATTTGCGTTTGATAACAATATATGACCATTGTTTCTTACGCTCCCAAAAGAAATCGTAGTGTTGTCCTTGTGTCTTCAATGCATTTTGATGCCGCAATTGACAATGATTCTGGTAACATGAAGAAACCCGAAATAATCACCTTTTACAATTCAACAAAGTCTGGTGTGGATGTCATTGATGAAAAGTGTGGCACCTATTCGACATCAAGGAGGTCTCTTAGATGGCCCTTAGTTTTGTTTTATAGATTTTTGGACATTGCAGGCATAAATGCCCAGGTAATCTACCTAAATAATTGTGTAGGTAAAAAGGCATTGAAGAGAAGTGCATTTTTGAGGGAAATTGGCTCTAAATTAGTAATGCCTAATGTTGCTCAAAGAGCATCTCTGAAAACACTACCTAGAACACTACGATCTACAATTTCTCAGGTTTCTGGTGTACAGAATACTCAAGAAGCTTCAGAGATCAATCAAAGACCAGGACAACAGCAAAGATGTGTGGTTTGCCCTAGAAAAAAGACGCTAAGACAAAACAAAAGTGTTCGAAGTGTCAACGACCAATGTGTCTCTCACACATGGACTTTTTCTGCAAATCGTGCCAATCAAACAATCAAGTGACATCTTCAGAATCAGATGAGTAATCATATCCTACCAAGAATTGTGGACACCTAATTGAAGTCAATTTGTAGTTGTTTACTAATTTTCAGTACTAAATATTCAGAGTGTAAATAAAATTTGAGTCTCTAAGTGTAACTGAGTGGATTTTACCTTTATACCGTTATATAACAGATATTGGATATAAAATCAGTAAGTACATATAAATATAATTATTTTGGAAATAATTTATTGATTTATTTTTTATTGATATAAAATAAAGGTTTTAAGTATATAACAAATTCAAAAATATAAAAAATAATATAATTTACATAAATAGGCCTACTACAAATAATAGTAGTTTGACGAAAATAAAAAGCAAAATTGACAACAATATGAAATACTAAGTAATATTGATCACGACATAAAATCACATGTAAGTATATCATTATTTCCATATAGCAACATTGTTTACTTATTTAACAGTTGAATAAAAAATAATACTGTTGAAAACAGTATAAAAATGAAACAAAAACGGACGTTTTTGACCGTGGGGTTCTAGGGCACCCCACGCGCGCACACACGTTGCAAATGGTGGCGCGCACACTTAAGGGTTAAATACTGAGCAAAAAAATTCAGAGTTTTTTATTTCTTGTAAGAAATTGAAATTTAATTGGTTTTGTATTCATTCAAAAACAAGTTCGTACATTAAAACCAGTTTCAGACGTGGAATGTGAAGAAGCAAGGGAATCTTTAATATCTTCCAGTGGGCCTACAAACAGCATCATTGTATTGTTAGTATAAAGAAACTGATTCAACATAAGGTCCAACATCTTTGAAATAATGAATGGGGGGTGGGAAATATGACAGAAATCTAAAAATTTTACTCCAGCTTGGCGTATCCTATTGAAAGCATATTACGGATGAAATCATAGTGTCTATTAATATGGAGTGGTATTCTGGTCAAAGGGCTATGAAGTCAAAGGGTCTTTCTCCAGCAGAAGCTTGTCAGTAGGAGAATCCATTGTCTAATACATTGCAGAACACTGCAATGAGTTGGGGATTCTGATATTTCCCACCGTCTTCAACCTGGCATTAGCCTTGTAGAAGCCTTCTATAGCATGGATGAACTGACTGAAGGACCCGCTGCTTGCCATTGATAAAGAGCAGTCATGACGACCACTTTACCTGTCGGTGAAGTGGTGCACTGGAATTTCTGTAGTAATTCCAGTGGAACTACATGAAGTATACAAGTAAGAATCTAAGTTTGTCTCAGATGACGACAAAGAAACATGTAACATTAGATATCCAAAGGACCAGTGCTACAACAGTTTATTATTAATGTAAAATATACCCTGTTTCAACTCCCTGAACAAGTAAAAACTAGTCAGAGAGCCTTAAAGGGAAATGGGTAGAGGTATCTGAATAAATTCAAACAAATAAAAAGTGACAGTGAGGAATCTTTTTATTATAATAGTTATGCTTATTTTTACAAAATTGGATCTTGTATAGTACTTTTTAATTCAATACAAAACTAACATCAGTCTGAAATCAACTTATAGAGACAGCCTAAAAGTATTATTATTTTTCCTGCTTATTAAAATAAAGTAGAAATAAAAATTCATAATCGTTTTGTTCAGATTATGATGAAAAAAAAACAAGGACTGTGAAAAATATTATTGGATTCTAGTAAATCCTGTAACTACTAGTATGTAGAAGCTACATAATGTTACCATACAAATTAAACAACTATTTCACAAACAAGTCATGAAAGTAAATATATAAAACTGCAGATATTAAGAAATATTTACATTAACTTATTATACAGTGTTCAGATTAGAACATTAAAATTCTTGAAGATCTCCGCTTCATTAGATCAAATCCGCCACTGCAAAATAAACACATAATACTATTATTATTCATGACACACCGACAGATCCAGGTGGGTGTTTTAAGGTAAATGAAAAGTGAGTGTGATTTACTTACATAAACATGAATGCAACTAGTTAGTAGAAAGTATTGAAGGTTAATTTGCAATGTACTCTTGTTTGAATCTAATGATATGACTTTGAAGTGTGATTGATCCTCTAATCACAGTCTTTTGGCAAGTAGTGGCAAGGTATTAAAATAGGTGTAGTGTGAAAATACATAAACGAAATAGATTACTTTTAATCAATAATGAAATAAACTATTTAGGCTTTGTTTTTCTTTACTAAAACCTGACATTTACATATTTCCTAACATGTTAAATTTGCAAAATATTAATAACTGTGTAGAAATTAGTTCATTAGATTAGTTTAGATTAGATATGGGTTAGTTAAATTTTAAAGAAAAGTAAAACACCAAATTTTTATCCGTTTAACAAAAAAAGTTTTATCCGTTTAAAAATGTGTTGGACACACATTTTGACAAACAAATAGCATCTAGTAACTGTAATTAGGTCCTAACCTATAGTTACTGTAGGCTATAGCATCTAAGCATTCTATCAATATACTAAAGGAAGGATCTTGTTAAAATGATATGTAGATCCTAAATAATGAAAAATGTCACAATGTGCTCTTTTCTGTACCCTAGATCCATATTTCATAAAAGGATAACCATCAATTTGGTGATTGATTTAGTGAGTAGACTTGAAATGAGTAAGTACACAAACGGACATAACTCAGTTGAGGGCCGGCCTCAAAAAAAATATTTTCACTCAAAGCTCAAATTTGTAAAAATTTTAAAGAAAACAATACTTCCACCATAAATAAATGCAAGAAAAAAAGTTTAAAACATTTATTTAGAAGAAGAAAGTGAAAATTAACAGTAAAAACAGATTAATTCTAATGGTGATACAACTTAAGAGTATCAGAGTATTGTTAAAAAATTAGGCGATGACAAAGCCATAGCAGGGGAACTATAAGATATTTAGAATAAAAATGAGATGAAAACGAAATGCAGATCTGGATCTATTTTCATGCCCCAGTAAAGAGAACCGTTTTCATCAAATAGTAACACAATAATTATTACATTGATACTGTATTATATAAATAAAATTAACAAACTGTGAAAGAATATTTTGATATCAAGAAAAATATTTGATGTATTTTTGATATAAAAACTATGTTAAATACTTAGTTTTGCCTATTTACTGCCTAAGTAGAAAATTTTAAAATGTACAAACAGGAAGTTTTTTGCATTATACATACCATTCATGGGCATCTCATCAATCTGTGTTGAATAATACTGTTCAATGTCTCTCAAGATGCGGATATCATCATTTTTGACAAAATTGATTGCAACACCTTTCCTGCCAAACCTGCCAGAACGTCCAATCCTGAAAATACACAAGATTATTAGTAATTCGCATACCAAACTTGATGGCAACTTATTATTGATTGAAATAAAAAGTTCCAAAAGCTAAAAATGATTTATTACTTACTTTAGAACACAAAACTAATTATGAAGTAGGAATGTAAATTCTCAAAAACGTTAAATAAGGCTTTATTTTCAGTTTTTTTAACTTTCAAATATTACTAGATGTAAACAAGGTTGAAATTATACACTATAAAAATATTTTCAGTTTAAAATTTCCTTACTAATAATTAAGACTATATTATTCTGGAACATGGCTAGTATTGTGGAGAGTGATTTTATAGAGGAATAATAATACTTTCTGACTCGTGATGTAATTATTAGTAAAAGAAAATAAAATAAATAACATTAGTGTGGTCTTAATTGAAATTATCAACACTGTTTAGTTTTTTTTTAATTTTCGAGTGATGCCTCACTTCGATTCTTTATGTTGCACATAAGTCCTTGAATGTAATATGATATATCATACAAAGGCCAATAATTAATTATGGTACGTATAAACCTCTGTAGCTATTTTGGTTTTCATCAACTTTTCCCAATTTTCATATATTTCAAAATTACAATTTTTTTATAAATGACAATATTTTGTTTCTTTCAAGGGGGTTTCTTTCTGTTTACAAAAATATAATATGTATAAGTTATATTCAATTAGTTCGAACAATATTTGTTGTTTTATTACTCTAAAACCCCCAGACCCCAGTATATTTTGTGGTTCCAGGCTCCAAAGTGTTAAACACTAAATTAAGGTAAACAAACAATTATTTACATATGATATTAAATCATATGTTTGTCACTTCACAGTCACAAAGGTAATGAGGAGATATTTCCAATAGCTAGTTTGGAGATATTAAAAACTTGTAATGGAATTCCTCAGGTTCATAAAAATTGACATGGTATTAACTTTTTTATAGCGTTAGTTTAAATTTTCAACAGATGCTACACCTCTAGAAAGAAACAAAAAGAGTAAGTCTTCTTTTAATCTTTACGTTGAGTAATCTTTTACAAGTTTTACAGAAGAATAACATTTTATATTTCTCTTCAATGTTTATTTTTGACACAGTTGAGTTGGTGAAATTTCAAAGAAAGTTATTTTGATTTGATAAGATTTTTTTATAGAGCCTACCTGTGAATGTAAAGTTCTCGGTTGTTTGGTAGATCATAGTTGATGACCAAGGAGACTGTTTGCACATCAATGCCTCTGGCCCACACATCAGTGGAGATGAGGACTCGGCTGCAAGACAAACATAAAATGTTATTAGTTTTTAGATTGTAATGAAAATAATAATGATTCTGAGAATATTTTTTGGCAAATTTTTTACACACGAAAATATACTATTATATAACAGAGGATTTGGAAGAAGTTTATTGTTTAAACAGCTCATAATTTCATCAATTGACGAGTCATCAAAATCTTTAAGTTAATCAATACATCAAAATGTTATTATCCTCCACAACTGAAGTTGATAAAAGTGAAATAAAATAGATCAGACTACTAGATAATAGGACTAATGGTTAGGCTTACTAGGCAGAAAAATACAAATAAAACTCATATCAAGTTATGTTATGACCCATGCCCACATATTAAGACTGGGACGGTAGCGAGTCCTGTAATCCAGCTACATGGAGGTCACGAATTGTGGATAGTTATGAGTGATGGTTGGTGGATGTGATATTTCCTGGTGTGGGTTTAGTTAGACCATTTCTTAATTTAAATTTAGAGGCAACAGTGGTTCGGTTTCCAAGTTAAACTGTAGGACCCTTAGATGCAATTAGCTGTTGGGCTATTAATTAAGTCCTCTAAGCAACATGTCACCCTTAGTTAGTAACGAGACGTCAAGATTGCACCACAATCATCTACACTCATTTCTCATTCATGGGTTAAAAATACAAATAAAACCTACCTGGGTAAATTACATTTTTAAAAAGTTATCTAATCTATATCATCAGGTTTAAACTAGAAATCCTTCAACAAACTTTAAATTGCAACTAAATTTTTTTAAATAAAGTTTTCTGTCGAATTAGAGATCCATATTTCAAGGTTTTTGTTGCTGAAAAAGGATTTGTAACGTAATAATAAATAATTTTATTCCGATACTCAGCGAAATTAGCAAAGAAAAAATGCTTAGTATTTCTAAATGTAATATCATGTTAAAGTTTATTGTTTACCGTACCAAAATAAAAATGATGTTGAAACCTCGGAGCAACCAATGACGTTCTTGCATTTTAAAAGGATTGTGTCACCGATATGATCTAAAACAATGTTTTGTTTTTTTTTAGTTTTAATATTCATTTTATACTGTTCATCACAAAAATTCAGATACTTGTTACATGTTCGGAGCAGAGCTCGATATCATATCCGATATGACCTTTCGGATGTCCAGACACCTCTAATATGGAGCTATATCAAGCTTTATTTTGTTTTGTATATAATTAAAAGTAAGAGTAACAATTACTTTTACGATCAAAATGTTTGTTGGAGTAAAACATTTTATTCAATATCTTTCATTGAATTTTTTTGCGTCTGTGTTTATAACGTTTCTGGGGGTGGAGAAACTCCTCCCGTTTTCAAGTGAATACCAAAAACATTACCAACAATTTTTCCCCTGTTTGAAATAAATAAAAAAATGCCGTGAAACTTTGTTTTACATAAAATCGTGATGGAAAATGTCAGCAGTAAAAATCTAAATAACATTCAATTTGTAATGTAAATTATTAGATACGGTATTCACTTGAAATGGGAGTTTCTTCACCTCCAGAAACATTGTGTAGTTACAAACACAGACACATTGGAAAAGCCTAATAAAAGATATTGAATAATTAATAACCAACACCATTATGAATTTTAAAGATACTGTAAAACATTTTACTTTGATCTAGTAAATTAATCTCTTCTCTTACCTCTGACCAGAACGGAATTCTTTCATTATTGCATCCCTCTCTTTCTGAGGCATATCACCGTGCATAGAGCTGACTGTAAAGTTTGCCTCTCGCATCTTTTCGGTCAACCAATCAACCTACAAGCAAATTTTAAACAGTAAGCCTAACAATACAACATGGAGAAAAGATAACATAATTTTAAACTCTTTTGATTGATTGAGCCAATTCCAGATGAATTTTGTTGTTTTCTTAATGTCCAGCTGAAGACAAAACAGACAAATGTTTTTAAATATGTATTACTTTTTAAAGATATTGATTTGTTTAGTTGTAACAATGGTTAAAACAGTTTGTTTTTGTAATTGACAGGATTGCAAATAGCAAACCATATACAGGCCCTACATAATTATTTGAGTCATGCTACATTTTTACTAATTTTTTTTAATTAGGCTGTTTACACACGTGCACAAGTTTTTAAGATCATCTAAATGGAAAAAAATTAAACACTAATGAATATTCGATTTGAAAATATTAAATATTCCTAATAGTAAATAAATATTCGATTCGGTTCTATTTGAACCCCAAAATCACTATTCGCACATCCCTAGTAATATATCAGACAATAATAATAATAATAATCCTGTGCCCTTCACATTCCATCAAGTTTAGTAAAATATAAAGAAAAGTAAAGGATAATACTTATAAATATACGGATCAATCCTTACTATTATAACATACAATACTTTTATAATACTTTCGGTAGTAATAGGAAAAAGACAAATCAGTTTTCAGAAAGGAGTTACAAAGATGTTCCAGATAGTCAAGTCCATATCACCTACCTTAATCAGTTTATTGGTGATGTACAAGTTACAAGTGCAGAGTTTTGTTAATTGGTTTTTGATATTTTCACACTATTGATAATGTTACACAATAACTTAACTATACCAATACCAATAACTTTGAATGGTAAACCATGCAGACCACTTAATTCTTGTATTTCTTTTTAAATTCAGAAGGACTATACAATTTTCAATCGAGTTGTTTGCCATAAATTAGTCACACTATTATACATACAAAATTTAGCCTTAGTTGGTTTGAATGTTAGAAATACTGTACCTTTCTCTTGGTGTTGCAGAATATCACTGCCTGTGTGATAGTGAGGGTGTCGTAGAGGTCGCACAGAGTATCAAACTTCCACTCCTCTCGCTCTACAGCTACAAAAAACTGCTTGATTCCTTCTAGTGTCAACTCATCACTGACAAAAAACAAGCAAATTTAGATTGTTCCTCAAGATAATTTTACAATGGATAGGCAGGCTGTTATATTTGTAGACTTAATTAAAAGGGTTTACTTCTGGAATCAATTAAAATACATTTGAAAATTACAAACATTTGACTAAATAACCCCGACTTCCCCCCACTGTGTTATTGGACAAAATCATATGAAAGCAAAAATAACAATTATAGAATGGACAAGTTTAGGAGGAGCACAAAAACTTATATAAATCAAGAATTAAAATAGTTGTATCCCAGTTATACTATGATAATAATAGCTTTTATCAGAGTAGGCCTTACTAAAATCATACATTATTTTTTAAGTTGATAAATAATAATTAACTACCGTAAGATTTGAGATTTTCTCATGTTTTGAAAAGTAAATAGTTAATAAATATGAACATACAATTTTAAATTAAATATAATTCTGATCTTTTACCTTAAATAATGTGTAAATGTTTAACTTACCGTTTCACCAAAATACGAATAGGATCAGTCATGAATTTGCTTGTCATTTCAAGTATTTCATGGGGAAGGGTGGCAGATACAAGGACAACCTGTAATGATATTTATTTTAAGAAAAACGCCTTTAGTACCTAATAATTCTTCATGAAAAATATCATAACTAACTTCTAATTACAGTTAGTGGGGCTGGACTTATATACATCAGAGTGATTGTCCACAAATTAATACTGTTAATGTTATAATTATCTTCAATATGTTTTAGACTAGTAAAAATCATTAACAGGCTTGAAACATTGGTCAAAATGTGCAGTGCCGAAATATCCAGAGCCTAGTTGTGATACAAAATTTTAAATTCCAGGCTAAGCAAATGATAAAGACAGAGACCCTGAATGTCAAAGTAGGTTGATAAATCTAATGAAGTAGTCCCAACCAGTACGACTAATTAAAAATTCATCCCAAATACTGCTCAGGTCCTAAACTATTCACATGTGAAATTACTCCCAACTTCATCTGTTTGCACCACAAAGAACCTGAATGAGATGGCCACAATGAAAAATATTCTTCAATGTATTCAGTTTCATTTGAAAGAGTAGGTAACACTCAATACTGAAGATTAAAAATGTTTTAATCTCATATATTCTTCACATATAATAGAAATATTTCTATCATTTACTCTCACAAAATTTCGGTCAACCCAAAATACCCCCGTCCTGCATACTCAGCGAATTTCCAAATCAATTAATAGATAACAGGTTTGATCTATATCTGTAATAAATGAGTTGAACTATTCTCCATAAGATTAATGTGGGGAAGTGTGTGCAGGTTTGCTCCTGTGAGGAACTCATAACATCTATGATTTTTTAGCATAAATGAATGGACTCCAACCAAATGTGCTTAACACCAAGATTCATACAAAATATTGGTTAATAGAGAGAATATTAATTTTTCCTTGTCCTCCATAAGATTAGCATTGGGGCCTGAAAAAACAATGAACTGTGTTTAGGTTTTATAATACCTCAGTAACTGTTGGAGATAGAGAAAAAATTCTAAGTCCTAAACTGTGTAGTTTTTTGACCTGATTCGAATGGTAAACAATAAAATTATAATTTTTTTTAAATTACATAAAACAATCCAAAAACCCCATTTTTTTATTTGTACACAAGACACTCCCAAAATATCCCTACCCCCCCCCCCCCGAATAAATGTAGGAATACACATCTCCAACAAAATTTGGTCTCTATCGGACCATTTTAATGGGAGTTATCGTTTTACCAGCAACAGATGTTCGGCTGAATATTCAAAATTAGATACAAAGAACATTTAAAAGCTTTTGATTTTAAAAAATACACAAGCATGAAATCAAACAAAGCACATGCTAGAGAAACAGCACAATTTTAAAAGTTTAGAGGAAGACCAAAACTACAAAATACAACCCAACAAATTAAAAAATTATATGCTAACACATACAAAAAATATTTTATTTGAAAAACCTTTCAACTAAATGAAAATCAATCAGCTGTTGATAAAGATATCAAACATTTATTTAAATTTAATTAATTTATGTTAATTAACATAATATACACAACATAGCCTTAAGGTCCGAAATATGTCAAATTTAAGAAAATATTTAAAAAAAGTACTGTGTTTCAAATGCTTTAAAATTTAGATATCTAAATTATATAATTATATTTCTATATATAGCGTATATATAATTTTTAACGACTATTGTTTTTGGCCTCTGGGCACCTAAAGAAGAAAAAATAACATGGTTCTGGGCCAAAGTCTTGCCATGGAAACTACGGTAATAGCTTATTCCCTATAGGAAATTCGTTTAAAACAGCATTATAGCAAATTTAAAATCTAAAAACATGTATGAAAAATATCAAGCATATTGTAGTAAAATTGTGTCAATGTAATTAATTTCTAAAGATTAGGTTAAATGAAAAATTTGTTAAGAAACAGTTTTAAAATCCTCTTTTACCTGAGTTGCAGGGGGCAAATATCTATATACATCATATATCTGCTCCTTGAAGCCCTTGTTTAGCATTTCATCTGCTTCATCCAGTACCAACATCTTGATGGAACGAGTTCTTAGTACACGGCGACGAATCATATCAAACACTCGTCCAGGTGTGCCAGACACTACGTGCTGACCATAGTCCAACTTGCGAAGGTCCTCACCCAAGTTGGTTCCTCCAATACAAGCATGGCATTGCACGTTCATAAAGTCTCCCAGGGCCAAGATTACCTGTCAAATATGGGTACTTATTGAACATGGGACTGATCTAAAAATATACTCCAGTTTCTTAATGTGTTCCAGTTAAATTTAGTAATCGTCTTGGTCTGTTTACCTGTAAGCTATAATAACTGATTTTGGATCAGTAGAGATGTTGGAGTACTTGAAGCTATTGTATGTTTTATAGAGTACAATTTAATAACATTCAACTCAATTAACTATATGTTCTACAAACTACTGACTTAAAGGCTGACTTAAGGGTCAAGGTTGAGTAGAATCAACTCCTGCTTATCCGAGTTGTTGATTAAACAAGGTCACGAAAGGTTATTCTATATTTTAGCTATTTAAGGCTATTTTTTATTTCTCTGTTAGGTGGTAAACCAGTTTGGAGTTCTGTGCCCATCCAATTAGTCAACCCTGAGTTGGCTGTATTTGACTTCTGCAATTTAAATATCATCCCAAGGTAGGAATTTTAAACCAGCAAGCATTTCGATTGCGATCCATATATGCCAGGCTTAACCAGCAACATTGCGATTCGGACACATTATGCCACACATTATTTATTGAATTCGTGCTTAAAATAATATATTCGTATGTTCTTATAACATGTTATGTGTAGCTTAAATCCAGACCCAATCATATGCATGTATAATAATGTTATTTTCTAATTGTAAACATTTATATTGGCAGCATTGAAAATATCAATATTTTCGCTAGCAGAAGAACTACCCATTGTTAAGCTTTATTGTTTGTGGCGTCTTGTTCTAAGGTATTGTTTTCTTTCACAACATGAGTGAGTTATCAAATAGAAGTGATACTTTTGGATATTTACTTGATTTAGAAAATTATGTTAGTGATGTGTGCATCTATGACTAAGTTGATAATTTGAGTGACTTTTCATATGGTAGCAGCGAAGAGTAGCCTAAGTTCCTGGTCTAAGTGATTTTAGTGATACTGAGGAAGACAATGATGAACGAATCACAGAAGATATCAAACCAGAAATTTAGATAATAATACATAATCTGTACAAAGCTTTAATCCCTTAGTCCCTAGGTGGGTCAGAGTTTAACCACCTGAAGATGATCTCAATGTAAGAAATGTAGGCCTACGAAACCCTCCACCTAGGAACAGACCTCCTCTACTGTACTTCCATCTATTTTTAACTCAAACAATTTGAAATCTTTGACATAAAGATTTCAAATTGTTTGAGTTTGATAGACATATCAAACTAATCTGCTGACCGCAAAATCAAAAATAAAAGAAGTAGGAGACATGGACCCTTTTTCTAAGGAACAAAATCGGGTCCATTACTATGACTAATTTGTTATTACTGTTACTATGACTGCAAGAAATGAAGAAATATATTGCTCTTATCATAAATATGGGTCTCAATCCTAAGAACCAATACTGAAAAGTACTGGAGCACCAAGAGAGCGGAACTAAACCTTTATTCAAGTGTAATGTCAATCAAGAGGTTTGAACTCAACTCTTCTATGTTTCACGTCAGTTATCAACCCTACATTCTGTCTGGCCAGCAAGACCATGATCCCAAATCTTATCAAATACATATAATATAATACATATGTGTTATACATATAATATAATCCCATATAATCAAATACAAAGTCCAAATCTTTTTAGATCATATAAACCATTTAAAAATATCTTTCATTTTTCTCTTTTCCAAATTTGTTAGATATGTTATTTTTTTACACCAATACAAAAGAATTTTGAAATTGTATCAAAATTTTAAAACTAGATATATATTTGTTTTTGTCATACAATATATTTTTATTTAATTTAGTAGTTTATAATAGATATATAATATATTTTTACTAATTGTAGACCTACATCAATTTATTTAAATAATTCTTGTTTAGTCTCGTCAAGACTAGCTATACATATTCCAAGCTATTAAAAATTTTAGCGAATCTTGGAAATCTTTCAGCGAACTTTGCTTTATTGATATAATATACATAGATAAAATACCTTAACACAAATCTTTGCAACTTGAAAGTTATCAAACTAAAAATTATGAAACTAATTATGAACTGTAAAATTTAGTGAATAGTCTAATAATATATTTTTTGGCTTTAATTCCATGGTTTTTATATTATCTTCTGTTATATGATTTCTGTTACACAGGAAATCGCATCGATTCGTATCGGAATTCTTTGTATCGCATCGTTGTATCAAAATTGAAATTTTTTTACTGCATCGCACACCCCTAGTGTCATGTTTGGTTAAGCAATGTTAGTTAAATTTTTTTAAATAAATTTTGTAAGAGAAAAATTTTTTAACTGAAAAGATTTTATTTGAAGCCTTTCAAGCATTGGACTGCACAATGACAACCCCTTGTTGTCTCCTGCGTTATTTGTCCTTATTGTCATGAATAATCTTAAGTAGGATTTATTATAATAGTTAAGGTTAACTAGGCCTATTCTTTATTTAATTTATTTTTTAGCCTAATTTCAAAGCATAAAAATATCCCTATTTTCAAAAGTCCAGTTTTATAGATTCTCCGGATTATCAACAATAGTATTGTTGACATAAAAATAATTTTTTTCATGATTATCAAAGATTTAAAAGTTGCTAAAAATATTTTAGATATTATAACTGAGTAAACATCTCAAAAACACAAACCTTTTGAATTTGAACAGCAAGTTCTCTGGTGGGTGATAGAACAAGCACTTGAGTGTCACGTAACGTTGTATCCAAAGACTGCAGAATTGAAATGGAAAATGTTGCTGTTTTACCTGTACCTGATTGAGCCTGAGCAATAACATCTCGACCTTTGACTATTGGTTTGATAGATCTTTGCTGAATTGCCGATGGCTTTTCAAAACCTAGAACAAAATTATATTAAAATTTTTAAATCGAAGAAAAAAAATTAATTTCACCGAATCCAATATTTACAACAGTCCACACTCAACTTGAATTGTACTTCTTATTTGCAGGTAGTGAAAAAAATGAGAAAGCTGACCCATGAAAAGTTAATGTTGATGAAAGGAAAAATTTAGGCTATATTATGATGGACCTGTTTAACAAAATTTGCAGTGTAATTGGGTTGGATAAATTAACCCTCCGCAGGTCATTGATGTTTACATCTGCCTTTATAAGTCTCCTCCAGGGGTCCAGGGGGTCAAGCTTTCATTCAGCTGCCCTTTTTTTATCAAGGGTCAATGACGTTTCAAAAATAACTACATTTTGCCCTGAAAACAAGGTTATTGTTTTAGTTGGTCAGCTAATCTAAGCGGTCAACAAAGCAGTGGCAAGGAGTTGTAAGGTTATCAGAAAGCTTTTGGCATGAAATGAGAGTTGATGGTGGCTGGACGGGCGGCGGTGGTGGGAGGGAGGGAGGGAGAGAGTAATTAACCTGTGGCACTTTATTTACTGCATCGCTGCATGGTGCTAGATACAATACATCGATCGCCTGTCTCAGGATTGTCACATCTTACATTGTTGTTGAAGTGTAGGATGATTGTGGCGCGATCTTGTAGTCTTGTTACTGACTAAGGGTAACATGTTCCTTAGACAGGACTGTTAATTAATAGCCCAACAGTCGATGGCAACCAAGGGACCTACACGTTTAACATGGAATCCGAACCACAGCCTCTGAATTACAAATTGGTATAGTTATGAGAATGGTCTTTGTGGATTAACGTAGTATTCAATAGTGCAGACGTTAATCCACACAAAAGAACACTACACCCACCGCCATCGCTTACTATTGAACTACTATAGGCTAAATTAAAACAATAGAATGTCAACATGTTCCTGGAATTCTTGCTCTCGAGAGGCTTCATTTAACCCTCCAGTGGTTTACTGTTGCATTTGCAACAGTACCTGCCACCCGCCGATGGTTCACTGTCACAGATGCTACAGTTAGTAAGCTTTTATATAATGCCATCTCGGGCGCCTTAATATTACACAGATTGTTTTGTATATAATATCAATGTAATCGGCAAGCTTCACGCTTTCTGCCGAAGCATGCCTGCAAACGTTTACTCTATTCTCTGGTCATCAACGATCAATGAAAGAAGCGTCAGCTGTCTACTTTTGAGTCGTTTTGGTTATATCATTGTTATAATAGTTTTATCTGATTGTGTTTTTATTTTCTATAAGAGCATAACATTGTTTATATTATTCTTCCTTATTGCTTTTAGAACAAAATGGCTATTTCAGATTTTTGATTCAGTGTTATCTACTATAATTTGTGAGTTAATTTTTAACTTCAAAAATCTTTACGGTGTTCTACTTTCATGAGTTTGCAAGAGGATACAACAGCGAAATATACAAACGTCAGTGGAAACTAGATATATTGTAGTCATAGGAAATTTTATTACCAATAAAATAATATGTAATAGCTGCCATTTACATGGTGATTATATTTTTATGATTTTTCCCCTAAACTGTGCAAGACAGTCAAAAAACAGCAAACCCTCAGGGGTAAAATTGTGAACCACTGGAGTGTTAAACTAATTAGCCTTCAAATCTCCTCATTTAATGTTATTGCGACTTTAAAGTAGTAAAGCATATCCTATATAATACTGAAAGTGAAGTACTGTAGCCTAATCTTAAAATAAATTTTAATAATGGACAAGCCTTGGTCCAAGTTTGTAGGCCCAATGGAAAATGGTGAAAGAATATAATAACTATCAATATTAATATAAGGCAAAAATGAATTTTAAAAACATATGTACGAACCATAGGCATATATCCCACGAAGGAGCTCTTCTCGGAGTCCCATGGTATTAAACGTAGAGATGACTTCAACATCCTCGCTTGTCTCAAACTCAACGTTTGATAGATCAACATCGACGGTACGTTTTCCACGTACTTCCGACATTTTAACTCTAAAATAATGGTTTGATCACTTTAAACACTGCACGCCGTTGAGAAAAAATAATATAGATAGTAAGGCAAGGTAGAAGAGTAGTAAACGCTCGTTCCAGATACGAATTAGAAATTATCCATTACGAAGTAACCAGCAGTAGCATGGAAATGAATAGAGCAGCAACTGGAAAGCAAAATGGCGACGTAATAGAACAAGCAAATCAAGCAATGAGACAGGCAATGAGCTCGTTCTCAGTGTTGCCACCAACAATAGTTAAAACCCGTAGAAACATGTTTTAAAATCCTCTGAAATCCTGTAATAATAAAAGCAAATATCCCTAAATTTGTTTTCAACTCCTATTTCTTCTTGGACGTTCACTCACATTTTGTTTAAGTGTAAAATCTTTTGTGTGCATATTATTTTAAATAAATTGCGTTGTAACGCTAACTTTAGTTAAACTAATTTTAAAATGGTCAAATCCATTCCACTCATGTTTTGCACCATTCACCATATTTGCTTGATGTTCTAATTTATGAACAGATTGTAAATTTAAATAAAGTAAAAAAAACTCCTATTTCTATTCAACACTGGAGGCCAGAGAAGTAAAGAAGTTATTTTTTTTATAACTTTATTTATTTTACAATCTGTTAAAAGGATAACAATAAGTAAAAATTATGTAACTGAAATGTGACATGAACTATGTGTCACCCAGTGGTGACACAAAAATGTTATTGTTCAAATTGTAGAGGAAGATCCAGGACTGAACAACGCTTAAGTCTATTCACTGTTTCACTGTTGTCAAGTAAATTTAGAGCAAGGTAGTTGGGATGATTTTCTAGTTTGGTCAGATATTTACTGCTGAAGCGGCGAATTTCCTCTTTGACAGAGAGTAATTTTAAATTATCATGCAGTGTCTTGTTTTATACGAACCAAGAAGCCTGGGTTACTTTTCTCAAGACCTTTGATTGGAACCTCTGTATAATTTCGATGTTTGAATTACTGGCAGTACCCCAAAGCTGCAATCCATATGTCCAAATTGGTTTTAAAATAACTTTGTAAATTAAGAGCTTGTTTTCAATAGACAATTTTGATTTTTAACCCAAAATCCAGTTAAGATTATTTAATTTTAAGTTTAATTGTAGTCTTTTATTCCATACATGTGATCGCCACGTGAGTCTAGAGTCAAGGTGAAGACCGAGGTATTTCACACTTTCCACCTGGGGCAATAAAACGCCATCAAGGGTCACTTGTGGGCATATGTTTCGTCTTAACGTGAAAGTTATGTGGTGTGATTTTGCTTCATTTACTATAATTCTCCATTTTTTAAGCCATAGCTCAAGACAACTTAGTCCAATTTGAAGGTTAAGTGAAGCAAGCACATTATTCATATGAGTAGCTAGAATAGCAGCATCGTCAGAAAATGTAGCTATGGTAGTTTCTGGTACTGTAGGAATGTCTGCAGTGAATATCGAATAGAGAATCGGACCTAGAACACTTCCTTGGGGAACTCCTGAATTGATCTCAAAAAAATTTGTATGGATGTCCAAATATTTAATTTGAAAAAATCGATGGGTCAAGTAAGATTTTAGTATGTTGAAATAAGAATGGGGAAGAGAGCGTTTCAGTTTGTGGAGTAGTCCCGGATGCCAAACCTTGTCAAAAGCTTGTTTGACGTCAATGAAAGCGGCAGAGCAAAACTTCTTCTTTTCAAGCGAGTCTCTGACAATGTTAACAACCCTGTTAACTTGTTCCTAATTACGGAATAAATATACCCAGTAATCATTTTCCTATGTTATTTAAACTGTAGTAATATAAACATTTTACATTTTTATGTCCTCTGTTTATATAATAACGTTCCACGTTTCAAAATGTTGAGTAAATCATCTTTATTTTATATATTAAACTTATATATGTTTAGGAAACTATTTTTTTCCATTATGCCTGACAATTGTGATACTAAATTGTTCACTGATTCTTTCCAAACAGAATGACAATACATGACATACTGACCATAAATAAAACTTGATGAGTAAAAAGGTTGAATATTTGCAAATTACACAAAAAACAGTTTAAGTGCAGAGAAAACTAGACACCAGGTATAGTGTTAAGTTCAATATAACATATTGCATTTTCCGAAACAAACCTCGTTTTGGAAACCTTAAAATCATCAGTGAAATGTGTGTTTTATTTCATTTACTGGTTCATTCGAAACATTATTTGAGCAAATTTTACAAGATAAAAATCAGGATTATCAACTCAATTCCAGCAGCATCTTGATTTATTTGTCCTACACCGTTAATTGATATCTGGATTAGAATATGCCACTGTTCTTTGTTACTTTAGACTAGGTATGTCATGCCCTTTATTGAATTGAAATATAGGCATAAAAATCAATATTATTCTGTGAGGCATTGTAAATTGTATTTGCAGATGTAATATAAGTGGCTATACTATGGAATGTGCTATATTAATCAAAGACAATCATTTTATTTGATTTTATTAAGGTAGCCCCTAAAGGGCAGTTTGCCTAGAGGAACCTAAGTTATACAGATAAATTTCTGTTTTACCGATATTAAAAAAACTATAATTGTCAAATGGTAATTATATCAACAGATTTTGTATTGGAAAAAATGTTGAATAAAACGTGTTTGGGGTAAATAAAATTGTTTTCTATTATTGTTACTATATTTTATTAAATAAAAACAATTAGTTTAAGGAGATTTAAAATTTGAAACCTAATAGACTCTCCTAAACTTCTGAATAAACCCATTGTTAATAAATAGAAGAGTAGGGCAGTGGTAGGGCAGTCAGACCGGAAGTGGGGGTTCCGGTCCACTGGAGGGCGGCCGGGAGGTGGTGGAGCGTGACGTGACGTCACAGAGCGTCACTAGTGACGTCAGTTATAGATCTAGGTCAAGTTTAAGGTCACTGAAATGTATTGATAATAGATGACCTCTCAGTACCATCTATAGATAGTATTTTAGCCGATCACTTACCATCAGAGGATGATTCGTACTTGGAATTTACTCCCAATTTAGCCATCAGAAGTAAGTTTTTTATGTAAAGATAATTGTTTTGACATCTTAGTACAACTTCAGAATTATTGTATTTATAGGATTGTAAATGTGAATAGCTAAGGTGTTTACATGTGTGTTTATTTTTTTATGAGTAAGATGTGCAAAATGTTACACCTAATCAGAAATACTAAAAATATTAATAAGGTAAAATTTTATAATTCATACAATTCCAATTATAAGATTGCAATTCTCCATTCAAATTAAATACATGTGTAAGGTGTCAAATGGCGCATTGGAATCCAAGTGGAAAGGATTATGTATAGTTATTTCAAATTTTATGATAATATAATTTGTGTTAAATATAATTTGTTTAGCGTCATTATACAAGCTGTACTAAGCGTGATCATAATAGTTAAATTGCTAACTAAAAGCTAATTTAAAAAACAACACGGGTAATGCCAAGTGTCCATCTTACAAAGTACAAAGTACAAAATACGTGACTTTATTTATAATTGTGGGTATAACACGTCAATACTAAAAGATAAAACACGTAGCAGGTATTTAATGGGTCCCTTTCATAGGGTCCAAAGTCATTCGCTCCAAAACCTTAAAATAGAGAAATAAACTCTGTTTCATAGGCTCCAATGTCAATCGCTCCAAAAGTATAGTCAAGTTAGTAAGTAATAGTCAGTGATGTTTTTGAACAGAGTGTATTCGAAATGTAAAACCCTAAAAGAGAGAAATAAATAAACGCTGTTTCATAGGTTCCAATGTCAAACGCTCCAAAAGTGCTGTATTTGCGTCGGAGAAATTGAAGTAAACCAATCAGCTGTATCTAAGAAATCAAATGTTTTCAAGTCATGTAGGGTAAATTTTTCATTAAGGTGTTGTAAGGAGATCATAAAATATTTGTATACGTAAAAATAGCTTATTATAAATACAATTAAAGGTTGTTTACTTATACACCCACAGTTGCTTAATCTTCTAAGTGTATATTACAATAACTCATAATGTCAAGTAATTTTTGGCAAATTTGCAGAGTTTTTTTGACGACTCCTGTCAGATCATGAGCTCTGACGGGAGTCGTTGGCCACTGCTTTTGATCCACTCAGGTAACAGTGTGGACAACCTCATCTCGCATTTTTTAGATGAGCTGCTTCCTCAACAAGAGTAATCTCATACCAAGCGTCGTGAATCAGAGAGGAAGGTCTTAAAGTGAAAGTATTTCCTGAAGTATTGCTTATCACTAGATACACTAGTTTATGCATACCACACCTTTCCTATACCATGAGGTATTATCTGAGATCAGGAGAGAAGGAATTCAGTACAGTTAAACTATGGAAACTCAAGTGGAATACTGATAAAAAGAGACTACACTAGTTTATGCATACCACACCTTTCCTATACCATGAGGTATTATCTGAGATCAGGAGAGAAGAAATTCAGTACAGTTAAACTATGGAAACTCAAGTGGAATAACTGATAAAAAGAGACTATAGGTCAACTCCCGGAAAATGTTTAAGGGAAGGAAGGAAATGTGTTTAAGAGGTGAAACTTTGTTGCTTTTAAATGCAGCATTCCGTTGCAAATTAAAATAGTATGAATACAGCAACGATTGACAAACTTAACAGTCGATAATCTAACTTACCTTTGCCTAGTAAGCTTTAGATTACAACATTAGCACTAACACTAGCATTAAATAAAAGTTGTTTATAAGTAGTAATAAAATATATACTATAATCCTATTTTAGAATCCTTCATTATTGAATTTAATATTGGAAAATAAGGTAATGGTTTATGGGAAAATGTAAAAAAATATATAAGCGTATTTCACTGTATATTTAGATTATACCACTAAAATTACATCTCTAGGTTATAACAGTTTCTTAGCAGAGAATATTTTTTTTGTCAAAAGATAAGCTTATAACATTTGAAACTTAACCTTTACAGACATGGTGTCATATTATTTAGTACAATTTGCAATCTAAACTATCTAATTTTAATCAAAAACGTTAGAGCCGTGTTTGAGAAATTTGGATTTGTTACGTTTTTCAGGAATTTAGGGGTAAACTATCCTTAACAAAAATGGAAAATTATTTTCAAAAAACACCTCAAGATACGGTAAAAATATATATATATATACATAACAAAGTTCGGCTAAATCGGACCAATGGGGTACGCTTTGGCTCTGCACACATACAGACATACGCACACTCACGCAGACACACGGACGTACAGACATCATGTGGAAAACCCACTTTATGGATTCAGGGGACCCCAAAACGGATATATCAATCTTAACTCAAATTCGAACATTTTTACGAAAACAATACTTTCTCCATATACTATTGAGTCAATTGTAATTTTTGGACAGTTCCATGTAAATGTGCCCTTGGCAAATACGAAAATCTGGATTTTTGTCGCCCCGAGGAACGGGTAAAAATTTTATATTCCGAAAATAATGTCGGAAACAGCAATAAAATGGCTCACAAAAACAGCATAAGCATTGCATCATATTACCGAAAATTCAACCAAATAAATTAATTGTACTGTTTTTAATTAAAATAACTGTAGTTTTATAAGTATTTATTCTTCTTTGATATAACTAAATGTATAATCACAATATAGGAGGTCTGTTTTGATTAATCTCCACTATAAATGAATAGAACAAGGTCATTAACCTTAACAGTAAATTTCGTCGACACAAATACGTATTTGTGGAGAGGAATCAGAGGAATGACATCATTCCTCTGATTTTTGTGTTTTGTGTGTCTTCACAATCATCTGGACTAATGGCGAACATATGGACGTGATAAAGGATTATCAGGAATCAGCTGTTCACTCAACTATGTCATTGTTGATCTATAAAATAGTCACGTTCACTTCTAGAAGACGGCTCTTCGCTCAGTTGGTAAGTGTTAGATTACAATGTTAGCGATTGTTTGTGGGATATAATGGCATTGAACAGTGTTGCTTGACTAGTTAGTTATAGCCTATAGACAAGAATCTTATTTTAGAAGCCTCAATTATAGAATATTCTATAATACTGTAATGTTATATATTACAGAATGTTATGAATGAGTAAACACTGCATCACCAACAATTAAAACTATTTTTCTTTATAGCAGGTGCATCTCTATTGTAAATAAATGTTATAACAACTATAACATAAACAAGTATTTAATTTACATGTAAGGTGACTCATTTTCGTCAATTTTTTTTACTAGCCAAACAATTTAGTCATTGTTATCTTTTTTTTATATTTACAACTGTTAATCTTTTTACAATCTTACCAGTATTATATAATTTGAATCTGATGTTTTATTTCTTTAAAATTTATTTGTGAAAATTGCTTCCGTCTGATACTTATCTTTTGTTGGATCCAGAAAAAGCCTATTATCTTATTAAATCTGACACTTATGTTTCTCTACAACATTTTTGAATATATTAATTATTGTGTTTATTCCAGAAATATTAAAGCCATGAATACAATAGATAATGAATTGAATTGATTAACGAACTAAAACAAAAAAAAAAAATTTTTATAACTACGTATTCTTAGCTGCATTGTAACTTTAAAATAAACGGTACCAGTGGACTGACACATACTTTCTCCCTTAAGTAAATTTAAAAAAAAGTCAATCTGTAATAAAACTATCATGTTCTACAAAGTTAATCTAAATATCATTTAATAATTTATTGTTTCAAAAACAATCATCCAATTTTTAAAAATAAAAACACGAGAGACAAAGTTAAGTTAATTGTTCAAATTGTATGGGGGGAAACCCCCCCCCCGTAACAACATGCTTTTTTGAGCTGGTTTTGTTCGGTGATTTGACCTTACGCTTCATACCAAGTTTCATGGAAAACGGTTGGAAAGTAAGGAAGAAATTGATTTTTTTATATTCTCCATAAGAATAACATTGGGCGCTTTCAGACAACGTACTGCGTTTATCGTGGACAGTAAATTTAACTTTTCTCTGGAACCGTTAGTCGTAGACAAATAATTCAAAATACTAATTTGTTTTAGTTTTTTAAGCTGGTTTTAATGGTACCAGTCAAGTTATACTTTACTTTTATTGTTTTCGCTGAAAATTTAAAAATTTGATTTTTTTGACATTTAAAAGCCCATAACTTTTGAACCGTCATTTTTACAGACATGCAGGTCGTGTCAAATTATTTAGTACTCTGTACACCTAAACTGTTAAATTTTAATCAAAATCGTTAGAGCCGTTTTTGAGAAAATTGGATTTTTCACGTTTTTTAAGGGTTTTTAGGGGTGAACTACCCTTAAAAATCAAAAATTCAAAAAAAATGAAAAAAACGCCTGGAGATACCGTGAATATATACATACATGCCAAATTTCATCTAAATCGGACCAACGGGGTAGGCTGTGGCACTGTACACATCCACACACACACACACACACACACACACACACACACACACACACACGGACGGACAGACATCACGTCAAAACCCACTTTTTTGGATTCAGGGGACCCCAAAACGGATATATCCACCCTCAACTCAAATTCGAAAATTTTGACGAAAACAATACTTTCTCCATATACTACGTATAAGGGGAGAAAGTAAAAGGGTCTTGGGAATCAGCAGACATGAGCAATGTCTGTTCGTCTGCTATTCGTCTTTTTTCTCCTACACTATTTTTCCCCTCTATTTTGTTTTATTTTATCTTTATTGTCGAAGTATGTTAACGATCAAGAAAGCTGTATACTTTTACGTGTATTGAAG
>JAGISJ010000081.1:0-28180 GCA_023375725.1 Nephotettix cincticeps
AGTTTTTTAAAGGCAAGAAAAAATGAATTGTTAATAAATAAATAAAATTTAAATTTTATAGCTCTCTAAGCAGGTTTACTTCCCTGTGGGAAACAAGTTATATCATGGTGTAACGGTAAAAAATTGAAAAGGGGGGTACGTTACACGTTTTTACGTTTTTGCCTCGGATAGCCTCATGGACACTGAGTTGTCCAGGGTTCTTTAGTTTAATTTTGAGAAACTAATTACTTTACTTTTATATAGTTCGTAAGGGCTCAGAAATCCTTTACCATATAATTCACAAATCTCAGAGGTTAGGTATCATCCTCGCCCACGAACTCCTATACAATTTGGAAAAGATATTTTTTCTATTCTTTTATAATTATTGTTAATTGACTTTCCTTAAGTAAAACACCAGCCTTGGTTCAGGCTTGTACCCTACTAAATTATGCAATAAAACACCAGCCTTGGTTCAGGCTTGTACCTACTAAATTATTCAATAAAACACCAGCCTTGGTTCAGGCTTGTACCTACTAAATTATTAAATAAAACACCAGCCTTGGTTCAGGCTTGTACCTACTAAATTATTCAATAAAACACCAGCCTTGGTTCAGGTTTGTACCTACTAAATTATTAAATAAAACACAATTAAAATAAAAGTTCCTTTCTCGGACAAACTAAAAACTCTTTAATTAATCGAATTTAACTAGCACTCGCACAAAGTTAGCGTCTAGAGGCAAGGAGGCTATCCCGGACAAACTCCCGCGGACCACGTGCCTACCCCTTGGTCTCCTAGCTAAACGGATGCGAGCTGCCTACTAGCCTACTACCTTCAGGGCCAAGAGCCGACGAACGAATGTCTACCTGCAGGCCCGAGGGCCGACGAGCGAGAGAGCACTGGAGCTGCCCTCGGTCCTCATCTCCAGGGCTCCCCACTCCTTCCCCCACCACCGACGGTGGAGCGGTTCGTGGCGGCTCCTTGAATTACAGGGCCAGCTGTTCGCTTCAGCCGGCGGGAACATTTAAATTAAAACTTAAAATAAAACCCAAACTAGACCTACCTTACTTTTGCTCCTCACAATGGATATGTCTGAAGGGAATGTTTTCAGTTCATCTGAACAGCTGTTCTTGTTTTTTTATTTTAAAAATTCAATACAACAGCTCTTGTAGCTTCTATGAAAACCTGTTACATATTTTCAATCTTAAAACTTACCAACCCCCCCCCCCAGACATATCCATGTCAAAAATCTTTCTAATAAACAACCAAATTCACTCTGCTTTTTAACATTTATCCATGGACAATTTGATCACTGTATAATATATTAAAAAAGTAGCTTAAGTTATTAGATCAATCATGTCATTTACAATGATTTCTGGCATTGAATGCTTTCAACGCGAATGATACTAGGCTATATTAGCTGGGCGGCCGACAAGCTCTTGGTGCTAACTCACTTCTAGAATGGACGGTACTCAGCCCCTTACTCGATTTTGTGAAACCTTGGCGTTGTGAACAGTTGATTTTTATAACATACTCGGTTTTGTGAAACCTCGGCGTAGTGAATTTCCGATATGTATAGGAATTTTAGCCTTACTCGGCGTAGTGAAAACTCGGTTTTGTGAAACCCACCCGTAAAAAGTTTGGTTAGATGGAAAATAATACAATTCTTATGTATACTGAGGCCTTTGATTTGTAAATAATATCTGTCTGACCAGTGTGATTGATGTTATTTGTAAGTAATCTAAAAAACTAAAACTTGAAGAGTATTTATTTTTATAAGAATGTTGTGTTTTAAGAACGAATTTAGCTTGGAACTAAGCTTTTAATTGTATTGCAAAGCTATTCTCTGTTTATCATAATATTTGACCAAACATTTGACATAAAACCCCCTATAGCTTTTTTGTTTAGTAGGTAGAATATTGTGTAACTGAACTGGTTTTAAATTCCTGTTTTCATAATGTTTAAACCAAACCTTTATTCGGCGCTTTTTGATATCACTTTGTTGTGATACGCCATGTCTTTAAAAAGAGAGAAGATGTCCCGTTAATAATGTCTTTTGAAAACCTTGTAAGGTTTGTTGCAAATATCTCATACAATGTATGTGTATTGTAATACAAACCGATATCCTGGCATCCATATTTCATAATTGTTGATTATTGTGTGATACAATTTTGGCTGAATCACGGTGCTATTGTACAAACAGTCTATTTATTAATCATATATTAGGTTCTCTATGCTTCAGGGTTTGGTTAAATAAAAAGCCTAACCTTTTTCTCAGGTTCAGGGGGTTCTTCTATTTTAGTCACAAGATTAATTCTATAAAGATAATAACATTTTCTGTGTCTTCTAAAGTGCACTTGTCCCATTTAGGTAGTTGCTGCGTTTGATGTTGTAGATAAGCTTAAATATATATTTGTTGAAACATTTTTGTAAATATTGTTTATTACTTTAAGAACTAGTTCATTGAAATATCTTCAATTACTTAAGTATCTACAGGAATTTTATATTGTACTGAGATAATCAAAGTTTTATTATTTTTATTTTATTGTATTTTTCATTAGTTATCTCTAGTTTCATAGATTTATTTTAAGTTTTATCATATCGTTTGTATATTAGCAGATTACATTTAAGAGGATGTTAGGTGTTAAATAACTATAAATGATTAATACTTTTTAAACAGGTTTACTTCCAACAGTGTGTCCCTTTAATGGGGTTTTCTTACATGGTTCATTACTCTGCTCCTTCCCTCTCCAACCCAACATAGGTCGTTTCGTGTGACGTAAACCTGTTACAGGGCTTTTACAAGTCTGCTGCACAGACAATGGACAGACATGCAATCTGGATGTGAGTGCATTTAAATCTTTAAATGACCATTCCAAATAAAAAAATTAATTACATTACTCCTTGGTGATTAGGTTATCCTATTGCTTTATTTTTCCAACATTGCCAATTCAAAATGTTTGTTTATAAAACTACGAATATTTCTTACAATTTTTGTCATTTTCTGTGATGGCATATAGTGTAACACTGCCTTTGATTACTTAGGAATTCCTTTTAAATTAATGCAGTCTATTATGTCCTTATTAGTCGTACGCTTAGTTTTATACGGATTGACTGTATTTTTATCATAATGTCTCCTAGCTACACTTAATGTATTTTGCGCTTAAAAAATGTTTACTACTGACCATTTAAAAGTTAAAACGTTTTCTAATATTTTATATGCAATTTATGTATAGTTAAAATGACTTAGTGACATTACATTTTTCTTTATATCAATTTTACCTGTGTGACATGAAAATTTATGCTACAGAACTGAATAAGACTATTTTAATAACTGTGTTGTGTTTTTGTTAAAAATGTTATTTTTCTAGAGATGTGCTGTAAAAAATAAAAATACAACTTTATACAAAATGTTCTTCAAAATGTAATTTAATTATAATTTCATTTGAAATAAATTGCACAATTAGTTAGTCAATTTGTACTTATGAAATAAATAAATTTGAGACATGATTTAACTTTTTTAATTACACCAATACAGTTAGTGTTTCTAGTAGATATACCAGTATACCTAATTAATTGTTCTATTCCGAACTGTGAATTAAAAACTGAAAAATAAGTTCTAAAGAATTTAATCACAACTATGTTGGTCATGATGAATCAGAACCTTACATAGTCATGATTATTCTATCGACCTTTTATTTATGCTTATAATATAATCAAATAACACCTTTGATGTCCCGTTGAAAGTCCTCCAGAATGTAGTTTGGATCTAGCTGCCGAAGTGGTCAGACGTGCCATCCCGCCGCTCCATAGTCAGTTGTGATTCTTTGTGCCTCGAGCACCGCTACGTAAAGACTATTGAAATAGGGCAGTAGTTGTTAGGAAGATTCTTATCTCATTTTAACGAATTTCCCATAGGGATAAAGCTATTACTGTAGGTCTCATGGTAAGACTTAAGCCCGAGACCATGTTATTTTTTCGTCTTTAGGTGCCCAGAGTCCAAAAACAATAGTCGTTAAAATTTATATATATATATATTTGTATATATATATTTGTATATATGTATATATATACGTGTCTGTGAACACGATAACTCTCGTAAAAATGGTCCGATAAAGACCAAATTTGGTAAAGACGTGTATTCCTACAAATACTCGGACGAGTTCGTAAACCAGACATATCGGTCAATGGGAATGGGTAGTTTGGGGGGTTTTGTACCCCAAAATGGGGTTTTTTGAGTTTTTCACATGTAATTTTTAAAATTTTCTAATTTTATATTTCTCCATTGGAATCAGCTTAAAAAACTACACAATTAAGTTCCTTAAAGTTTTTCTCTATCTCCAACGGTTACCGAGATATTAAAAAATCTAAACACAGTACGTTGTATTGTGGGGCTCCAATGTTAATGTTATGGAGGATAGGGAAAAATTAATATTTCCTGTATTAATCAATATTTTTGCATAAAACTTGATATTTAGCTTCATGTGGTTGAGATCTATCCATTTATGCTTAAAAATCATACTTTACTTTACTTACTTACTTGATTTCTTCATCATTTACCAACATTGTTGGACAGATTGCGTCAAAAAAGATTTGAAGATTTAAAATATCTACACTAAAACTAGGCTAAAATGGCGGTGTCATAGAGATTCGAACAGTGGTGTGTCACTTAAATCGCTCAATGAGTAGAGGGGCCTATCCACCAAATAGTCCCTTAACCTTTTTTTAAAAATGTTTAGGTCTAGCTCTCGCACTTCCAGAGGGAGCCCATTAAAGAGCCTGCTTGTGAAATAGGGGTAACCCCTCTGGGTCCAGGCAAGGCGGCAGCGGGTCAGGTCGAGGTTTCGGCCATGTCTTGTCCCATAGGAATGTTGCTCCTCATGCCTGGGTAGCTGTCCTTCATTTTCTTTCAGCATCACAAGGCTGCTCAATATATACTGGCTGTGCACAGTTAACACCCCGAGGTCTTTAAATTGGGGCCTGCAGTGGTCCAGATCGCCCGCAGAGGTGATAATTCTCACCGCCTTTTTCTGGAGCAGCAGAATGTCATGCGCCGCTGGTGAGTGGCCCCAGAGGGTAATGCCGTAGCTGATATGGCTATGGAAGAGGGCGTAGTACACTGTGACCAAATAGGATCTGGGAATGACCAGCGCAAGCTTCCTAAGTAGGTACAGTACGCGAGAGAGTTTAACGCATACCTGACTTATGTGATACCTCCAGCTTAGAGTGCTGTCAATCCAGAAACCCAGCAACTTCACAGGCTTATCGTCCAGATGGTCGGATCTAAGGGTGCACAACACTGACTGGGTTTTATCCTCGTTTACCTTGAGGTGGTTTAGATTGAACCAATTGATTGCATCAGCCAGTAGGTCGCTTGCCGCAACTCACAACGGGCCAAGGTTCTTCCCACGAGTGATAAGCGTGGAGTTGTCTGCAAAAAGCAACGCTCTGAGGTTTAGTGCAAGATCGTTGATCAGTATGGTGAACAGTAGGGGACCAAGGACAGAGCCCTGTGGGATGCCGTGCCGGACATGCAGTTCTCTTGAGGATGCGCCAGCAAGGGAAACCACCTGTTTGCTGTTTCCAAGGTAAGAGGTGATTGTTTGGAGGACAACACCACCCACTCCATATTTCTTGAGCTTAGATATAATAATGGCATGGGAGACAACGTCGAACGCCTTGCTCAAGTCACACATGTTCAGTAAAACAGAATCTCCAGCTTCAAATGCGTCTGTAATTTCCTCGACTAGGCTTGTGAGGGCAGTGGCGGTAGAGCGTCCCTTCCGGAACGCATGTTGGGCATCATACAACAGGTTATTGGACTCAAAATTGTCAACTAGCTGGAATTTCATAACAGACTCTATAACCTTTAAGAAGACAGGTAAGATGGCTATAGGCCTATAGTTGGACAATAGAGAGGGTTCCCCCCTCTTAAAGACTGGAACAACACGGGCAGTCTTCAGTTGCTCAGGAAAACAACCATGCTCCAGGCAAAGGTTGACAACACTAGTGAGTGGGTGAGCTATCGAGTCTATTACAGACTTCAAAAGGGAGCATGAAACCCCGAAAACATCTTGGCTTTTTGAGCCTTTGAAACCTTTCACTAGGTTGGAGATATATTTTGGGTTTACTTTTTTCCAGAGGGTGAGGCTACAAGTGGGTGTTACATCCTGTAGGGTGTCAGCAGGATCAGCCTGCAAGACAGGCAGACCAGCAATAATCTTTGCAGCAATATCAGAGAAATACTCGTTAAACTCATCCAGAGAAGCCGAAGTTGCAGTCATTGCATAGACCTGGGAGTTCTGTGTAAATTTATTATATCCCATGCAGCCTTACAAGTGTTTGATGCCCTGTCTCATGGTAAGACTTAAGCCCAAGACCATGTTATTTTTTCGTCTTTAGGTGCCCAGAGTCCAAAAACAATAGTCGTTAAAATTTTTATATATATGCGTGTCAGTGAACACGATAACTCTCGTAAAAATGGTCCAATGAAGACCAAATTTGGTAGAGACGTGTATTCCTACAAATGCTCGGACGAGTTCGTAAACCAGACATATCGGTCAATGGGAATGGGTAGTTTGGGGGGGTTTTGTACCCCAAAATGGGGTTTTTTGAGTTTTTCACATGTAATTTTTAAAATTTTCTAATTTTATATTCCTCCATTGGAATCAGCTTAAAAAAACTACACAATTAAGTTCCTTAAAGTTTTTCTCTATCTCCAACGGTTACCGAGATATTAAAAAATCTAAACACAGTACGTTGTATTGTGGGGCTCCAATGTTAATGTTATGGAGGATAGGGAAAAATTAATATTTCCTGTATTAATCAATATTTTTGTATAAAACTTGATATTTAGCTTCATGTGGTTGAGATCTATCCATTTATGCTTAAAAATCATAGTTTATGTGTTAATCATGGCAGCAAACCTGCATACTCTTTTCCCATATTAATCATACTGTATAGGGAATAGGCAAACGCCTTTATTTATGGACAGATGTTGATGAAAGTTTGTATAAATGTTAAGATAAAAATTATTTATGGTAGAAATGACTACTTTACTTTCAGTATTCCTCACAGCAGCTAACCTGTACACTCTTTCCCATGTTAATCTTATGGAGAAAAGGCAATTAATTTGCATGTTTATGGACAGATTTTTATAAAACTTGTCGTATATTATTATTATATTATTGATTTGGAAATTCACTGAGTACGCAGGTCTGCTGCAACGGGGTATTTTAAATACAGGTGTAATTTATAAATTTTTAGGGAATCAGCAGGGCCGGCGAGAGTGATCGCGGGCCCCAGGGCTGGACCTAATCCGGGCCCCTAGGTATGGTATGCATGAAGGCGTTTTGTTTGTGTGGGGTACCGGGGGTCTAAGGATACTCCCCAGTCCCTGAGAACAATGTTGAATTACAGATAAAATAACTGATTTTAGTGTAATCTAGACCTGTTTTCACTTATTCATTCATAAATTATCTTTTCAGGCTGTTTCATATTTAAGTAAACCACAAATTTAGGCACTCATTGAAGAAATACAAAATGGTTTTATTTGAAACCTTTTCAAAAAAAAATTTATACAATAGAAAATTTAAATTAAAGCATCACAGATATGTAAATGTTGAATTAATTGAATAGACAATGGTATTTAAAAAAGAAAAATACAACATGTTTTGATTGAAGAAATTGATTTTATATTAATCCATATACATAATTATTACGTATAATTCACGTAGATAAATTATGATTATACATAATTGATTTTTTTCCATATACAAAGTAAACAACACTTTTCCTCAATTAAAGTCTTTAATCTAACCATGATTACAACAAAACTCCTCTTCTGGCTTTTCTTGACGCAAATTCGTCAATTATTCTATCTACATTTGCTCTTTTTACTAGATCCATTTCCACCGCCAAAACACCTAGGCTTGACAACCTGTTTTGGCACATTGTTGAGCGTAGAACGTTTTTTATTCTGTTTAATACTGAAAACGAACGTTCTGCACTGGGGACTGTGGCTGGAATTGTGGCAAAAATTCTCAAGGCAACAGTAATATTTGGGAATAAAGATTCTAAATTGAAGAGTTTAATTTTCTTGAGAAGTTCAAAGGGTAAAAGTTTTTTTCCACCAAAGTTTGCTTCAGACTCACCAGTTCCTCAAGAAGATCGGTTCCCAGATCCTTTTGGTGTCGTTGTACTAGTTCAGCAGATTTAGTTTCGATCAGGTCATCTGGCATTTCTTTGAATGACCACAAAACAGAAAAGTTACTACACAAATCGCTGACTGACTTAAAACGCACTGTCATGTCCCCAATTACATTGTCCAAAATGACATTAAAAACTTTGTTCTTAAAAGTGATCTTTGCATCAAGTTCATGTTCTGTATTGTCATCACACACCTCGTCGTCCTCGTCAGCTGCTCTTTTTCGTTTCCTACTTCTTTTCTCTTCCTCTTCAAGTTGCTGCGGCCATCCTATGTTTTCAGCAACGACCAAAACTTCATTGAAGATTTGATCCCAACCATCATTCCGCAAAACTTTCAAATCTTCTATCAATTGACTTAGATTCTTCGACGCTACATCTAAGGTTTCACCACGGTTCTGTAAAACTCTGTTGACTGTGTCAATGGGTTTCAATATTTTGTACCAAACCGATGCAAGAAGAAGGCAGTTGAAGCTCTTGAAGTATTTCTTCAGTCCCTCTACGTCTCGACGACATTCTGCTGTCAAATTTAGTTTGATCACTTCCTCAAGTGCTTCTACTATTCCAGGAAGATGAGCTGCAACAGGTCTTACACTATCCACTCTTGCTGACCATCGTGTTTTTGACATGGAGTGAAGAGATCCGGGTATTTTATTTTTCAAAATATCCCACCTCTGGGGGCTTGAACTGAAAATGTTGAATAACTTTTGGACAGCCCCAAAAAAAGTTATAGCCGCCCTCTGGACAGCCCTCTGCTGCTTGTTCACCACAAAGGTTTAAGGAGTGACAAGTGCACGCAGAGTAAACAGCTTCGCTGTTGGCTGATAATATGAAAGCCTGAGCTCCTTTATAGGCACCTTTCATGTTACTACCATTGTCGTACCCTTGGCCTTTACAGTCTTCTATAGGGATATCATAGCGTTTCAATGTACTCAAGATAAGCTCAGCAATATCTTTGCCACTCTTTTTTGTGCAATCAGCAAAACAGAGAAGTCGTTCTTGCACTTTGTAGGGTTCACTTTCTTCTTCGGTTTCATGCACGTATCTCAAAATAAATGCTGTCTGTTCAATGTGAGCTGAATCAGGTGTTGCATCAACAATTACAGAATAATACCTGGCTTTTTCTCTTTCTTCAAGAATTACCTTTGTAACTTGGGAAGAACATAATTCTATAAATTCATTCTGAATATCATGCGACAGGTAGTGAACTTGCATTCGTTCCCCTTTAGTTTGATATAAACGAACTTTATTTAAATGCTCGTTTAATACTGGATCATAATTTGCTAGCAGTTCTAAGATGCCCAAAAAATTTCCATTAGATGGGTCTCCTATTTTTTCATTAGTGCCTCTAAAAGCAAGCCCTCTTTCAGCTAGAAACAAAGTCACATTAAGTAATCGCTTTAAAAGGTCACGCCACTTTTCCTTTTCTTGTAGAATGGAATTCAAAATTAGCCTGTCAGATTTTTATCTTTTTTTGATTTTATCACCTCTGACTTCCATTGAATGTAGCAGTATTTGTGACTACTACTGTTTTCGTGTTCAGGGACCTTATCAAACAATTTTTTCCAACGTTTTTTACTTGAAAATTCTTCTGGGAGTGCCAGAGATGAGCGTTTCGTGTGAGGGAGTGAGCTAAAAACTTTACACGGCAAACAGAAGAAGGCTTTTTTACTTGGCTCCAAACTAGCCAGTCCCGTGTAATTAAATCGCCATTAGTGAGTTTTTTTTTAAATACTGAAGTTGGTACTGAAGAACCGGTGATGTCGTCAGGAAATCGCTCTGGCATTGAAAAATGATTGTATTTTAAATGTATACTTGCATCAAAACTGGGGTCCCCTACATCAAAGTGTATGCAAGGTGCCGACTAGGTCGTTTCATCATGAGACTGGGAAGTTGTGACCAAGATAGACGTGCTACTGGTAGCATTAGCAGTGGTTTCAATCTTGTAATTCTCAGTCTCACTCTCAGCACTTTCATTTTCAGGAACAAATATATCTTTGTCGGTAGGAGTAGGACTTATTATTGCATCAGTCTTAGAACTAGTGTTTACTGCTAACTCAACTTCAGTATCAGGTGAAAGTGAAACAGAATCGGGTATTTTGAAAAAATGTCCAAGTGACAACTGGCCTTTCTTTGCTTCCCGTTCTCTAAACTCTCTATCGTCCTTTTCTTTCCTCTTCTGCGCTCTAGATTTGTGTTTGTAGCTCATTGTTTCTACTTTCCTCTCACTCTTCTAACTTATCACTGAACTAATTCTGATTGAAACACACATAACGATTAACGAACTATGAACGGAAAAATAGAACTATCCACGAAACCGCACAGAAAATTGACAGCGTGCAACAGACGTAAGTAAACAAAGAAGCTAGACAGATACACTGCCGCCGGCCGCGATGACGGCTAGTGCAGTGTTGCCAACGCTGCATGCTGCCACCAGCGAGCACATAATACAATAGAGAGGACACGGCGTTCTATTCCAATGCATTGCTAGTGAAGCCAAATCCGCCATCTTGGCCCGATCAATCGCCTCGAATCCGCGCATCAGTGAGCTCAGTTCACATTAAACGCCGCGACAAATACACGATCATAAACTATACTATTAATTGAATGAAATTTGTGAAATTTTGCAAACTTGTAGTTTAGATACTGAGGATAGCGATAGTGTTGATTTAAAGATCACATTAATTATAATAACTAATTAATTAAATTATATTTAAACACTTGTCGATCCATTTTCTAGATCTAGACATGAAAAAGTTGTATAGCGAGGATTTTTTTTATTTTTTGGTCAGAGACTTTTTGTCAGCGAGAAAGTTTTAGGTAAATAACCAAATTTAATTATACAATTCACAAATTTTTTTTATCATGTTTGGTTTTCTTGCAAAGTTAGGTATAATACCGGTGGGAATTACTTCCGTCACATCGCGCCGCGCCCGACTACGCGACGGGTCGGCCGCGGCCAAATTAAGTCAATGTTACCCTTATGTAATGTTATTAATTACATTTTAAATTAAATGTTCACAATGGATTTCACAATTATGATTAAATACATTTTTACAAATATTTATTAAGAGGCGGCAGGAGTCAGTCCAGGCGCTCACACGCTTGACATGACATGGGTTTAATTATCTTTTAATTGCTCGTAAAGGAAATTTATTAAAAACAAAATACCAAATAAAAGTATTTTATAGGCCCTTATCTACATATTTATGTGTTAAAATACCAAAACTAATGCTTAGAAATATTTTATTTTTTTTTAATTAGAAAATTAAAATCCCATAAGGATATAACAAAACTAATTTCGTTGTATTATTTTTGTTTATCAATGGAAAATTTCAAACTTTGGACCTAAATAAACTTCACATATTCATAAATAAAATGTATTGAATAACTTTTAGTATTTGATTTGTTCTTAGCCATAATAATTTTTTTTAAAGTGCGTGAACAGTGCACGCACTCTAAAAAATATTATTGTATCAAATTATAAAATTAAAAAAAATTATTATGGCTAAGAGCAAATCAAATACTAAAAGTTATTCAATACATTTTATTTATGAATATGTGAAGTTTATTAAGGGCCAAAGTTTGAAATTTTCCATTGATAAACAAAAATAATACAACGAAATTAGTTTTGTTAAATCCTAATGGGATTTTAATTTTCTAATTTAAAAAAAAAATAAAATATTTCTAAGCATTAGTTTTGGTATTTTAACACATAAATATGTAGATAAGGGCCTATAAAATACTTTTTATTTGGTATTTTGTTTTTAATAAATTTCCTTTACGAGCAATTAAAAGATAATTAAACCCATGTCATGTCAAGCGTGTGAGCGCCTGGACTGACTCCTGCCGCCTCTTAATAAATATTTGTAAAAATGCATTTAATCATAATTGTGAAATCCATTGTGAACATTTAATTTAAAATGTAATTAATAACATTACATAAGGGTAACATTGACTTAATTTGGCCGCGGCCGACCCGTCGCGTAGTCGGGCGCGGCGCGATGTGACGGAAGTAATTCCCACCGGTATTATACCTAACTTTGCAAGAAAACCAAACATGATAAAAAAAATTTGTGAATTGTATAATTAAATTTGGTTATTTACCTAAAACTTTCTCGCTGACAAAAAGTCTCTGACCAAAAAATAAAAAAAAATCCTCGCTATACAACTTTTTCATGTCTAGATCTAGAAAATGGATCGACAAGTGTTTAAATATAATTTAATTAATTAGTTATTATAATTAATATGATCTTTAAATCAACACTATCGCTATCCTCAGTATCTAAACTACAAGTTTGCAAAATTTCAGCAATTTCATTCAATTAATAGTATAGTTTATGATCGTGTATTTGTCGCGGCGTTTAATGTGAACTGAGCTCACTGATGCGCGGATTCGAGGCGATTGATCGGGCCAAGATGGCGGATTTGGCTTCACTTCGGTGTTCCAAGTAGCGCTTCTATTTTGTTATGTGTTCGATGGCTGCCACCTCGCAGACTTGAAATACCCACCACACGCCCGGGCGGCCGGGCCGGACCTGCGGGCCACCACAGTACTAAAACCCCACACCTTCAAATTTACCGTTTCTTTTCTTCTATTCTACAATAGAAGAAAAACTCAAGTTTTGCCCTACTGATTAATGCATTACACCCAACTTTATTTTTAGATAAGAAGTCTGTTAAAGGAAATATTGCCCGGTTAAAAAGACCACTGATTTGTATTTTAAACCAGACCTAGGGCCCCGGATCGGGCCCCGGGGCTGTAGCCCCCTCTACCCCTCCCTGTCACCGGCCCTGGGAATCAGAAAAGTAGCTAATCTTTAGACACTTTTCAATACAAAAAGCAAGAGGTTCACTTATTAAATTAATTGTCTTTTTAATTACATGATTTGATAGCCAATATATCTGTAGCTTTTGAATTTGAGAAACTAGTCACAACCCCCTCAACCTCAACTAAATAACCTGTTGGTTATTTCTTTCCAATGAAAATTTAGACCCTCTAGTTGGGAAATGCTCAACAAGTCAGAAACAGTCCTATCTGATACTTATACTTTCTGTCCCAAACCAATAACAGAGTCTATAAAATAATCATTTAATTGATCAGCATCCAAGACCACAGGTTCAGTCGATGTAGGAGAATTTTCATTAGAAATGATCTCCCAGGCAGCCTTGCATCTGTTGGTAGCTCCTTCAATATAATTTTCAAAAGCCTCCTAATAAATACAATACACTTGTAACATGCAAACTATTTATTTCATAACTGATTTGTAAAAATTATGAAAAATCAACAATTACAAAATGTAAACAAATAACATATGATAGCATCTGAAACAGTAAAATATGTAATAGTGGTCTCCCCCTAACTTTCGTGCGCAACAGTTGGTCTGCGTGGCGTCTCCAACTTTGTCCGTCATCCATCTTGATGTAATAGTGCTTTTATCTCAGCCAACAGACCGAGAAGCGATCTACTATTTTATCTCAGCCTACAGGCCGAGAAGCGATCTACTCTTTTATCTTAGCCTACAGGCCAAGAATCGATCCACACTTTGATTATATCCAACAGGCCGAGAAGCACGCTTTTATCTCAGCTTACAGGCTGCGTAAACCATTCTAACCTGTCATCTCAGCCTACAGTCCGAGAAGTAATTACCTCTTTGATCTCTACCAATAGGCTGATAAGCGATTTACTCTTTTATTATCTCAGCCAACAGGCCGAAAAATATTCTAAACTTTGATCTCATTAAACAGGCCGATAAGTGATTTACAATTATTGTTCTCAGCCAACAATTCAAGCAGTGATCCATACATTTATCTCAGCCAACAGACCGAGAAGCGATTTACTCTTTTATTTCAGCCTTCAGACCGAGAAGAGATCTACTCTTTTATCTCATCCCACAGGCCGTGAAGCGATCTACACTTTTATATCAGCCTACAGGCCGAGAAGCGATCTACTCTTTTAAATCAGCCTACAGGCCGAGAAGCGATCTACTCTTTTTTTTAACATTGTGATTAACATTGTGGGGCTCCAATGTTAATCTTATGGAGGTTAGGGAAAAATTAATATCTCCCACATTAATCAATATTTTTTTATGAAACTTGATATTTAGCTTCATGTGGTTGAGATCTATCTATTTATACTTAAAAATCATAGTTTACGTGTTTATCAACCATCCAGTTAATAACCATCTATACAGTAAATAGGTTAACAGTATACAGTAAACAGTACTGTATTTTAACAGTGAACAGTTATAATAAGTTCAGTAGTTATAACTGATTCTGAAAATGTGTATTTTAGTTTTGTTTGAAATAAAAGTGTTATTTGAAATTAAATGTAAGCATAACAAAATCAGTTGAAAATTTCCGCCAAGTCACAGTTGAGTTTTTTAACGTTAATCTCACGACAATCGTCATAAGAAATTGTAGGTAACACAAAATCATCCACAGTAAAAAACACTAATCAATAAAACAACTCCACAATACTTACCCAACCGTTTCTTTTCAGAAGCAGATTTATCTTCGAATTCAGGATATAGCGCCTGACAGATTTCTCTCCAACCTTCTCTGTTCTTATGTCTGTCTTTGTAATCTTCAAGGGACTTGTCCCACAGCAGTGGTCTTTCTTCTAAGTCCAGATGAAATTAATTTGTATAAAATTTCAGGTTTAATGTGTTAATGGGGGAGCTAATGTGCCATGTAAAAGAAGTGTATCACTCAGCTAAATGTTAAAATGACCTCAGCTGATATATTGATTTTGTAAATTGTACATGTAAATTAAAAAAAAAACGTTTACTTTAAAATATTTTGTTGAATCAGCTGTTGGATAACAACTATAAAATGTATGTAATAAAACATACATTTAAATATGTGAACAATCAGTGTTAGTTTGTTTTTATTATTTTAGGAAATTTTTAAACTGTTATTTTCTACTTCGCATTTTGCTAGGTTAGGTAGTTGTTTTTCGTTTGTAAAAATGGCAATGAATTACCACAATTACATGTCACGGACACACAAATCATGCAAGATGCTCAAGCACCTCTTCAAGATCAAGAGTTCGAATCATTAGAAGCAAATGAAATCCGGCAAACTGTTTCACCAAAATATGTTAAAAGAAACATCACATCGTCCCCCGAAAATTGTAAAAAACGCCTACGCGCAAAAGGATATTCTGTCGAACATCCTTCGACAGAAGCGCGGGTGGAGTTATTCCACTGAGGAACCAATTAGCACTTCTCTCTACCACCGAAGAAACTATGGACGAGGAATTCCCTTCAAAAGAAATTCAAGATCTAAAACTACCTCCGATATTCCTTCCCGGTGTTACTAGCGTAGCTCCCATGATAAAAGTCCTAGACTCTATAGTTTCTAGGAATGGCTACTCTTATAACTGTCTGAATCAGGATAGAATAAAACTCCTCCTATTGACCCCTGATGACTACAGAAAGATCGTCTCGGGCCTAGCCAATTTAAACGTATGTTACAATGCTTATCAACTCAAACAGGATGCTCATCGTGTCGTTCTTAAAAACATGCACTATTCAACGTCCACTGACGATATAAAAGTACTAGCTATTGAAGAATATGGCCATAAGGTAAGGAACTTGACAAATGTAGTAAATAGGTTTACTAAAAAGCCTATGTCGATCTTTTTCACTGACTTAGAACCAAATAAAACAATAAAGATATTTTTCAAATTCAATATCTTTTAAATGCCAAAATAATTTTGTTTGAACCACTAAATGATGAAAAGAGGTATTTCAATGGAATCGTTGTCAGCGGTTTGGGCATACAAAAACATATTGTCATAATTCGTTTCGCTGTGTCAAATGCTCTAAATGCTTAAAAGCCCGCTGTGGGTGTCTGCATGTAAATCGAATATAAAAATTATGCAAAGATACCAATCCAAAATTTTAAGAAAAATGCCAATGCCCCTAGTTTGTTTCAAACAAACCCTACACAAAGACCTTCAAATCCCAATTATTGAAGAAGAAAGAGCCAAAATTAGTAAGAAGTACATTGAAAAACTAAAAAATCATCCAAATTATCTTGCTGTTAACTTGCTAGACACTCCTAATTTAACTTATACATTGAAAATACGTTCCATCTTGCCTCTTGGACTTCCGACATGAAGCATTCCAATCAAATTAATTGTTCCGCTATAAATAGACTAACGGTATTTACTGCCAGCAGTGGCAGGCACTAGAAAAGAAAATTCACGTTAATGTTCCTTTTGTTCTTTTATTTTATTAACTCATTGTTTTGTATTTAAAAAACGGATTGAAAATCAAATATTTATTTAAAAAATATTTTGTCTTTAGACTGCAAATGTCTACAGAAATACATTTTATAAATGACTTACCGTATCAGATGGTTTGATTGTGTTGAAAAATAATTGATCATGACAATTAGGTAAATATAAAAATTATAAATAATTGTTAATCATATATATTATGCATAATTATGTTAGTTCATTAAGTAATCATGGTTTTATTTCTTTGATAAATAATCTAAAACTGTAGTAGACCATATTTTTATTAGACATCCAAATATTAAATTGTTTAAATCTGTTATCTTTGATGTATACTTAACTGACCATTGCTTACTACATTTGAATTTTAATACGTTAAGTAAGGTAAAGGATTTTAATGTCTGTAATAATAAAATATTACATAATGATCTCATTATATGGATCTTCTTAAAAATAAGCCCGAAGCTGAAAATTTAGTTAATGATTGTTTTTTATCTAAAGATGTGATTGTATTCATGATACATTCCATAACAAACTTTCAGCAATTGTAACAAATTAAGTTATCTGTCAAGAATAATACATTTCAAAAGGCAAAACCAGTGAGTCCTTGGATTATCTAGTCATTATCAGAATCAGGCCTATGGGTAGGCCTACCTTCAACTGCAAAATCAGACATCAATCATCACCACTAGAAATAGGCTCTCTAAGAGTCTCTCAGGACACTAGGCCTATCCTTAGAATTGCCACCAGTAGTAGATGTGGCGGTGAATGCGGACAAATTTGACCTTGAAAACACCTGTTACACAGGTGTACCATCCTAACCCAGGGGTGCCAACATAGCCCAGGGGTACCAACCTAAATGTTACGTCACGCTATATGTTACGTCACGTTTTACGTCACGCTATACGTAACGTATATATTTATATGTATATAACATGGTATTACCAACCTAACTTAAGGCTATCAAAATTATTACCATACCAAGCAAGGGTACCAACCTTATTATTATATGTATAATAATGTATATAAATATACATGAGTACTAATCTAAATATATATAACAGGGCTACCAAACTTAAATAATTAGAGGAGACTTATTATATAACCAGGGGTGCCAACCTTATTATTATATTAAAAATGTATATAAATATACAGGATGTGTCAACCCATCCAATAACAAACCTAATTATATGTATATATATATATATATATATATATATATATATATAATATATATATATATATTTCAACCTTTAAAGGTTGAAACATGTTGTTTTTTAAATATAAAAAATTTTTTTAAAGGATACTCAGTTAATTATTTTAACTTTACATAATATATATATATATATATTATCATCATGGGTACTAACCTCTATGCAGGGGTCCCGACCTACTGTTACGTCACACTGTTAAGGTAATTTAATTTACTATATTAATATAATGTATATTATATGAATATAAATATATAATAAATATTATACATGTACTATTACCGCTATCGATAATATTGATGCTCATAATATTATTATATAACATCATATATTAAAGTATAATAATAATTATACTTGTATAATATCAAGTCAACACTGACCTGCCTCAATAATATTTAGCGCTCGAGTTTACAGCTGCAGACAGCAGATAACGCAAATCACCGCGGAAACCACAACTGAGATAGCGCGCGGATATTCGGCGGCCAAGCATTATACTCTATGGCGCCCGTGACCTACATTCTCTGTGGCCGAAGCGCGCGCCGCCTGACCTCGACCGTTGCGCGCGAATCCTGACCTGGGCCAATGAAAACGCACAGCGACCTGTCATGACATGAAAATGTACACGGATGATGCAATCTGTGTTCTGATTGGCTGATCACTATAGATGTTACCTGAGGAGCTCATTCCGATCACTCGGCTCTTAGACGCCTCACTGACAACACCTTCGCGTCACTTTGTTGCGTTATTGTGACATAACCTCACTTTTACCTGATAACTTTGTACCGTATTTAAAAATACTAATAAAAAAAAATATATATATATAAAAAAAATTGTCATTTAAATTCTAATAAGGAGGCCGGTTAAGACAGCCAAGTAGTTTGTTCAATCTTGATGTAGGATGACTCATTATTGTAAACCCTGAAGAACGATTCTGATTGGATGTTGGATTCACAGGGTTCAAGCAAACTGTAACCTGAATCCTGTAACCCACCAAAGTTATAAATAGAGGTGCAGAGCCATGTGCTCCTTCTTTTTAATTCAGCTTCTGTAGTGAATTGTTTCAAAATGTCCATTAGAAATGTTACATACTAAATTTTCAAGTGCCCCGATATTTGGGTAAGTCATTATTATTTTCCTTCTGAAGGGTATTTTTCTTTTAAAAAGGATATAAATAAGAATTAATAAATAATTAACTGAATTGTTTTTTTTCTAGGGCTCATGGTACTTATGGTACTTATGTAACTAATGTAATTTGTGAAGAATTATTAAGTGTCTTAACCGGCAATTAAAGGATTATTTGCAATTAAAGGATTATTTGCAATTAAAGGATTATTGGCAATTAAAGGATTATTTGCAATTAAAGGATTATTTCGATATGCAAGACTTTATTAAAAGAAATGTAATGAAGCTCAAGAGTGTTATTTACCTTTTATTAACCAAGACTAAAAATTTACATGTGTATCAAAGCCAACTGGTACACATAATTGCGCCACTCTGCTAATGCCTTTAAGTTTTAAACCTGTGAAGCCTTTTTTAAATATAAACATTTTTAACTTATAAAATGGGTTCTCATGTGGATTTATTATTGAAAAGTGAATTAATATACGAACTAACGGTTAGAGGAGTTAAAGTGGACAGTTCAAGTAATCAGCGAAAGGTTGATAGTGATTTGAATAAAGTGATTCTGTCAGGATATAAAAAGAAAGTGACTTTAAGTAACAGTGTTAACTCTATAACTGATTTCCCTATAGCTTTTAGTGACTTTAAAGTTCATCAACAAAATGATTATGAAATAAAGCAAATAATCAATAGTGTGAAAATCGATGAAAACCAGTTGTGCTACTATCTTAATAAAGGTGTTCTTATGTACAAGAAGAACAGTAACGCTGTTCCTAAAATTTATCTTCCACTCAGTCTCATGGACATGGTATTTAAGTATTTCCATAACTCAATGGCAGGAAGTCATATGGGAACGTACAAAACAATACAAAGAATTACACAGTATTTCTACAGGCCTAACTTGGTAAATGAAATTAAACTAAAGGTAAGAGACTGTGACTTGTGTTATAAAGGTAAGCCAGCATCTAAGATTTATAATGGACCATTAATTTCTAGCTATTCAGTAAATGTAATGGACAAACTTTATATTGATGTGTTTGGCCCTTTAACCCGAGGGAAATGTATGAATAACAATTTATTATTAATCTTGGATGATTACAGCAAATATGTGTGGCTAGTACCAATGCGAGATGCAACTTCCTCTAGTATTATAAAAGCTCTTGAAACTGTTGTATTTAAAAATTTCTCTCTATGCAAAGAAATCGTGAGTGACAATGCTAAGAGTTTTTCCAGTGTACAATTTAAGAACTTTTTGTTTAACAGGGGAATTATTCATAAAACTATTACTCCTTATGTTCCTAGAAGTAATAAATCTGAACGTTACTTAAGAAATTTGAAATCCATTTTTCAAATTTATTTTCACAATAATCAATCAAACTGGGACACTAAGTTAAGTGAAATTCAATCTGCTATTAATTCTGCTGTGAATGAATCAATTAAATGTTCACCTTTTGAGGTTATGTTTCAGAGAAAACCTAACATAGTTCTAACAAATTTATGGAAATTAAATGATCTTTTAAATAACAAGGTGTTTTCAAAAGATCTAGCAAATAAACTGTCAAAAGTGGTGAGTAATTCAAGAAAATTAATAACAAGAAATAATGAAAGGGAAAGATATAATGAAGCTAACTCACAGCATCCATTTAAAAAAGGGAGTATAGTGTTTGTAAAAACATATAATTTAAGTGACAAAAGTAAGAAATTTATGCAAAAAATGTCTCTGAGATATGATGGACCATACAAGATCATATTTTTCTTAACGGATGTCACTTGTTTGGTTCAAAAACTGGATAATTTTGATGTAGTGAAGAGATGTCATATTTCACAACTTAAAATGAAGAAGTAATTTGATGAGTAGATTAAACAGAGGTAACAAAGCGAACATTTTTAGTTTTAAGTTAGTTAAGTTATGTAAAAAGGTTTGAATATATGTGTGTAATTATAAGTAGGTGATGAAATTAATGATAAATGACTATTGATGCCAATTGATTTGATTATTGATGAAGAAAAGTGAAAGTCCAATTTAATCATTGTATTTCAGAGCAAAGCATCTTTTATTCTTGTAAATATATTGATTTATTTTAGGTGTTCAATTGTAAATACTAAGGTTATTCAAAATGATTTTGTTAAGGGGTAATGTATTCATGCATAATAGATAGGAGGCGAATTTTGCAAGAAAGAGATGAGATGAATTAATCTTATTGAAAGTAAAAGGAAATTAACTTAACCGTGTAAAGTTTCTAAGATTTAGAAAAATGAGTAATTAAATGTTACTAGAATAAAAAAGGGATTGAATGGTAGTAACTGTTATGATAATATGTATGTGTTTACAATGAATAACAGAGCTATGAAAGGTATTTTGATGAATTAAAATAGAAGTTAATGATATTTCTTTATAAATATCGATAAACGTAACTGTTATATAAAGTTTGAGTTGTTAAAAAAGTAATATGAGTTTTAGTTTATTCAAAGAAAATATAAAAAAAAAATATTATTGTTTTATAAAGTTATACCAATGAATTTTGAAAAAGGTGAATTGTTATGTTCTATATTATTTTATATCTATGAATGATTGATGTCAAAGAAAAATGTTAATAGAATTGTAAAAAAAAATTATATATATATTTACCTTTGTAGAGGATTATCCAAACTATTCTTACTTGTACTTAGCACTATTCACTGATTCACTATCACTATTTGCGCGCATCACTTATACTTAAATGACTGACTATAACTAACACTTCACTGACTTAGGATAAGCCTCAAAACATAGGAAATAAGTAATAATTGTTAAATTTTACTAATTTTACATTTTTGGCACTGTTACATGAAATGCTTGAGAACTTGGCTCTACATACAGAACTGCATACACAGGAGAAAGTGATTTGTAAACCAGTTTGGGCAAGGAGGACTCCTAATCAACCTTTGACCAGTCCAGTCTTCTTCTGATTACTACACTGCATTCAACGAAGGATGGGCTGTCAACAATGGGAAGCAACAATGCCATATCTACTAGTTTCATTGGAGAATGGACTCTTTGACATCCCTCATTTATAAGTCTTGATTTATGTTAAGCTCATTTTATAATTATTGTTTTTACGGTTTTAAATGTTAAAAAGAACTTATTTATTTGGTTTTTATTTGTAACGTTGGATTACATGCCAATTTTTTTTTCTTTCAAGGGAGGATATTTGTACCGTATTTAAAAATACTAATAAAAAAATATATATATATATAAAAAAAATTGTCATTTAAATTCTAATAAGGAGGCCGGTTAAGACAGCCAAGTAGTTTGTTCAATCTTGATGTAGGATGACTCATTATTGTAAACCCTGAAGAACGATTCTGATTGGATGTTGGATTCACAGGGTTCAAGCAAACTGTAACCTGAATCCTGTAACCCACCAAAGTTATAAATAGAGGTGCAGAGCCATGTGCTCCTTCTTTTTAATTCAGCTTCTGTAGTGAATTGTTTCAAAATGTCCATTAGAAATGTTACATACTAAATTTTCAAGTGCCCCGATATTTGGGTAAGTCATTATTATTTTCCTTCTGAAGGGTATTTTTCTTTTAAAAAGGATATAAATAAGAATTAATAAATAATTAACTGAATTGTTTTTTTTTCTAGGGCTCATGGTACTTATGGTACTTATGTAACTAATGTAATTTGTGAAGAATTATTAAGTGTCTTAACCGGCAATTAAAGGATTATTTGCAATTAAAGGATTATTTGCAATTAAAGGATTATTGGCAATTAAAGGATTATTTGCAATTAAAGGATTATTTCGATATGCAAGACTTTATTAAAAGAAATGTAATGAAGCTCAAGAGTGTTATTTACCTTTTATTAACCAAGACTAAAAATTTACATGTGTATCAAAGCCAACTGGTACAACTTTGATATTCGAACATAACCTCACTTTCCATACCTAACCTTACATTTAAGTATCAAACATAACCAGTAGATACAGTATAGCAAAAAGAAACCATAATCGGCATTTTCACCATTTTTAATTATTGAAAAACACCATTTTAAGCCCAAAATTGTCACATTTTTCGCACATTATAGGGCATAATCCACCATTTTTAACCCTAAATTAGCACATTTTTCCCATTTTAATAGAAAAAATCCCGTTTTAAGCCCAAAATAATTTTGGGAGCATTTTTGCACGGAGCAAAATTAAGAGCATTTTTGCACAGATTGAACATCCCCAAACCGTTATTCATATTCAATCTATTGCTTGATACGATACAATAACATGTAAATAAACAATTCAACACATCACATACCTTCCAGAATTTAAAAATTCCAAGTGGCGCGTACCGGACCGCGTATGTCATAGTGTCGCGCTCGCCCGGGGCATGTCCTACGCACCGCACCGCGTCGCTTACCGGCTCATGGCACTGCCGCAAGACTCGCACCTGCACTTAGCATGACCATCTCACTACATCACTAGCATTAATTCATAACCATACAACTCTCGTTTCTGTTTAATTACCTTCCCTACTAAATAATAATTCGTCCTTCTAAAATCCACCTTTAGGTCCTGTATTCTTTATTTCTGCAACTGCTCAATTGGGTACTAAAACACATGTTTATACCTCCCACTTTAAACTTTTGGTTTTCGTTCAATTGAGTTAACTTCCTATGTATAGCGTTTCACAGTATTTGGTTTCATGCCTATTGTTCTATGTACCTATCAATCAACTTTGCAAAATGTGTGATAATGATTAGTACTTATTACGTTCACAAAGGATTGAGTTATCAGATTGAATAATCTTGACACCAGCGGGAAGATTTTCCAGTTTTATTCTTTACTTTCTTAGAAGAAGTATATATTAAAATTAAAATAAGTTTTTTTTGTCTCGAGTAAGACTGCATACACCTGTACAGTTGCATTATGTCAATATGTAACAGTATGATTGTGATAGAAATATACACAAGTAAATTTTGTGTCAGTCCAACTTGTTGAAGAACAATAGGAAAAGGCGTATTGATGGTGTTTTAAGAGCTTAGTTGCATCTAATCAGTATTAAAATATTATATACTTTTCTCAATGTCAAACATAACAATACAATAAATGGTTATCTGTTGAATAATAAGTTTTATACTGCTGTCAATGTTAAATTTTTATATTTTTGTGTTCATCACCAGATTGTTTATAATAAAATAGAGATCTAAACTATTGTGTTGTTTCAAACTATATGCTCTCTGCTGGTAACTTTGTACGAAGTCAAAATCACACCTCAATAACGTGCACATGCACCCAAGGATAGTCATCCACACTCATTCGAGTTCCTCACTTGTACTCAGCTATATATAACTGTTATGACTTAACTAAAACATACAACAAGAAAATGAATAAAATGGTTCATGTTGTAATCAAGTTCTTCATTCTTTGACGGCAATACGCACCAAACATGTTTTATATTGCTTAGTTTTTAAACGATTGCAAGAGTTTGTTTAGCTATGACTTACATAGTCGCAATTTTCAATATTTCATAAAAACCTATGTGACTATGTAACTGTTTAATGTTATTTTCTCAATTCATGCATTAAAAATTATTTGTAATTATTTCATCTTGTTTAAAAATTAAAATTTTGTTGTTGTATCAGTAATTTTAAATATTTTATATGTTGAATCAAACAGATCCTAGGTCAAGTTCATTTTAGTTCAAATGACAACGTGCCAACTTGGTGGTACAAGAGGCAAGATATGTTTAATTTCAACTGAATCATCCGACCTGTAGTGTTTTAGACCACTTACAATAAGTATTTTGTATTTTTAGAAATATTGAATGCAACAGATCCTAGATCAAATTCATGACAGTTTAAATAACATATCAACTTTTGAATCCTAACAAGTGTGTGTATTGATGGTGTTTGTTTCTAACTTACCTTATAATATTATTTGTACCTTTCTTAAGGCAACTAAACATATTGTCAAACTTCAAAAACACAACAAGAGAGAAATTAAAATCTGGTTATTTGATACATACAAAGTGTTCAGACAATCTCATATGATATTTAAATGTATGTCATAAATACAACCAAAAGAGTGATCGCCACAGTTTGCTTCTCCCTAACATCCTCTCATTTACAGGAACAATCCTATGCCTTAGTTCTTGTAAACTTTACACGCTTACCTACTACACAACATCTTTGATAAACGGGAAATCAAGGTATGATCTTGTCGCTATCTCCTATTAAACATGACATTGTACTCTGTGACACCGTCTCGCTAAAATATTATTTATTCTACCATTTGAGACACTACACAATTTAATAAATTATCCATCAGTCTTAACTAAACATTCACTCTTTCATAAAGCTTTGTCACTAGGCCTTTCATTGTTGAATATTATGATTTGAATAGGGACAGGATGTGAGGTTTCAGTGCGGTTGTTATAGGACTACATACTCTTTAGCCAAGGATAGGTTTTATGTTATGTTTGTTGCGGGTATTTTGGGTTATGGTTGGTGCATGGCAGGGTTTCAGAAAGCAGGTTGTTCCCGACCGAACGAGTGTCTGGCTTTGGTTTTGCGATATCATTAAAAGAAAATATATAAGTAAAATGATACCAGCCGAGATCCCAGTCCATTCGCATACCACCCATACCACATGTCATCCATGCAAACAGTCACATAACTCAGAAACAGACGCGCGCACACACGCACACTCGCACACACACACACACACCACGCCAACCACCACACACACAAACGTACTGTCGCGCTCGCTCACTAACAGACCGATTACCCATTCACACCATCTTGCAACCAATAAAAAAAAAGATAAAGGAAAATAATAAATATGAATAATAAGAACTATACATACTGGGAGGTGAAAAAACAATTAATTTGTTCCCGTCCTACGTCAATTATCCATTTAACTACGATTTTTTTATATACAAAATGACTATATGGCAGAGGAGACTTAAGATTGTTCGGGAGGCGGGAAAAAATTAAATTAGCTAAATAGAAAGTTGATGTTGTTGTTATAGCTTTGGTTAATCTGGGGACAATAATGCCAGAGTTTAAAGCGGATCTAGTTAAGTACCCATGAAAAATTTGGTTAAAATTACTTTGCCGATTGTTTTGAATATATAAAATTAAAGTTTTTATGTACGATTGGCGGATGCTGAAAACTTAAAATTCATCAAAAAGAAGATTAGTAAGATAGCGCCGATTTTTATTTTAGTTAGGTCTGTGGTCGATTAGGTGTCTGGTTGGTTAGGTCTCTCGTTGGTTAGGTATCTAAATGGTAAGGTCTCTAGTCGGTTAGGTCTCTGGTTGGTTAGGTCTCTCGTCGGTTAGGTCTCTGGTCGGTTATGAGACTGGTCCGTTTATGTCCCTGGTCGCTTAGGTCCCTAGTCTGTTGACTCCCTGGTTGGTTATATCTCTGGTCAGATAGTTAGGTCTGTGGTTTGTTAGTTAGGTCTCTGTTTGGTTAATTAGGTCTCTGGTTGTTTAGGACCCTGGTCAGTTAGGTCTCTAGTCGGTTAGGTCTCTGGTTGGTTAGGTCTCTTGTCGGTTAGGTCTTTGGTCGGTTATGAGCCTTGTCCGTTTATGTCCCTGGTCGCTTAGGTCCCTAGTCTGTTGAGTCCCTGGTTGGTTAGATCTCTGGTCAGTTAGTTAGGTCTGCGGTTTGTTAGTTAGGTCTCTGGTTGGTTACTTATGTCTCGGGTTGGTTAGTTACGTCTCTGGTTGGTTATTTATGTTTCTCGTTGGTTAGTTTTGTCTCTGGTTGGTTTTTTAGGTCGCTGGTTGGTTAGTCTGGTCTCTATTTAGTTAGTTAGGACTCTGATTAGTTAGTTAGGTCTATGGTTTGTTAGTTATGTCTCTGGTAAGTTAGGTCTCTGATTGGTTAGGACCCTGGTCAGTTAGGCCTCTAGTTGATTAGGTCTCTGGTAGGTTAAGTCTCTGGTCGGTTAGGTCTCTGGTCGGTTGGGTCTTTGGTCAGGTCTCTGGCCAATCGGGTCTCTGGTCGGTAAGGTCTTTGTTCGGTCAGGTCTCTGGTCAGTTAGGTCTCTGGTTGGTTACTAATGTCTCGGGTTGGTTAGTTACGTCTCTGGTTGGTTATTTATGTCTCTGGTTGGTTAGTTTTGTCTCTGGTTGGTTATTTAGGTCGCTGGTTGGTTAGTTATGTCTCTGTTTAGTTAGTTAGGTCTCTGGTTAGTTAGGTCTCTTTTCATTTAGGTCACTGGTTAGTTAGGTCTCTGGTTAGTTATAATATAATAATAATCCTTTATTTCCAAAAACAATTACATATTAACAGCAAAAACTTGAATATCTGTATACTTGAAATTAGTTCCCGACATGGGTCTAAGCCTGTGTGTGGGGAACGATTCCTTAATCAGCCGCCTATAACAATTCTCAAAACCTGAGACTATAAAAATAAATAAGTAATAACTAAAAATAATCGACTTATTTATGTTAACAAACAAAAAAATTTAGTAAGTGAAAATTTGTATGCATGCATATAAATAAATGGTATGTTTTGCGATATCATTAAAAGAAAATATATAAGTAAAATGATACCAGGCGAGATCCCAGTCCATTCGCATACCACCCATACCACATGTCATCCATGCAAACAGTCACATAACTCAGAAACAGACGCGCGCACACACGCACACTCGCACACACACACACACACACACACACACACCACGCCAACCACCACACACACAAACGTACTGTCGCGCTCGCTCACTAACAGACCGATTACCCATTCACACCATCTTGCAACCAATAAAAAAAAGATAAAGGAAATTAATAAATATGAATAATAAGAACTATACATACTGGGAGGTGAAAAAACAATTAATTTGTTCCCGTCCTACGTCAATTATCCATTTAACTACGATTTTTTTATATACAAAATGACTACATGGCAGAGGAGACTTAAGATTGTTCGGGAGGCGGGAAAAAATTAAATTAGCTAAATAGAAAGTTGATGTTGTTGTTATAGTTTTGGTTAATCTGGGGACAATAATGCCAGAGTTTAAAGCGGATCTTGTTAAGTACCCATGAAAAATTTGGTTAAAATTACTTTGCCGATTGTTTTGAATATATAAAATTAAAGTTTTTATGTACGATTGGCGGATGCTGAAAACTTAAAATTCATCAAAAAGAAGATTAGTAAGATAACGCCGATTTTTATTTTAGTTAGGTATAACTTAGGTCACTAGTGAGTTAGTTCTCTGGTCAGTTAGGTCTCTGGTTAGTTAGTTCTCTGGTCGATTAGGTCTCTGGTAGGTTAAGTTTCTGGTCGGTTAAGTCTCTGGTCGGTTAGGTCTCTGGTCGGTTAGGTCCTTGGTCGGTTTTGTCCCTGGTCGATTAGATCCTTAGTCTATAGTTCCCTGGTCAGTTAGGTCTTTGGTTAGTCAGTTAGGACTCTGATTAGTTAGTTAGGTCTC